>NMRA01001670.1:0-11932 GCA_002633005.1 Phoronis australis
GGGCCATGCTCCCCCCCCCCCCTAAAATTTTCCCAGATTCCATTTGGCAGTTCGAGGGTATGAATGTCTAACGGGGAAATCCTAGCTAATACTCTGCCCTGCCCCCTCAACTCAAAATTTTGATCCATTCCTGATGGACTTATAACAACCATTCATCCGCAACTATTGTGTAGACATCGAAGACGTCATGTGTATCGCTTTTACTAGAGCGCCAGTGTACATGATATATCCGGTTAATAGATATTTTCTTCTGTCACAAAAACTGGAATTAACAGAAAAATGACAATTGCACCTATACTATTGCAAAAATCCATCCATTCAGTCGCTGTATTATTTTCCAAAAGTAGCTCTGTTGCTACTGTAAGTAAACCTAGTACATCCTCAAAATATGTGTACCAATATTGAAATATTTTATAATCATTACTATTGTTATTGTTATCTATATTGTTATTATTATTATTGTTATTATTATTATTATTATTGCCATAAACACAGTAAAAATTAAGTGTTCTACTTAACTTGGAATGTAATGAATCCAGCCCGTTACTCGTGTTTCCTTTTCTAATAGCACGAAATAACGATACATGTGTACATACATCGGGTCGGGCAGGCATTCAGTGTTGATGCTTTGTTGCAAACGTTCACGGTCGTTAACGCGATAATTGACCCGCATCTGCATCGGCGCACCATAGGGGGATGGGGGGGCTATAGCCCTCACTTTTTTCAGTGCTGTGCCGCCCATCATGATCTATGGGTGGTGCACCACAGGGTGGTTGAGGGCTATAGCCCCCTTTTTTTTAATGCTGCGCCGCCTATGACCTGACTTGGTCCGCAGTGCCCTCGTGTGAGCGAAATCACTTAAATGTACCCCATTGTTTTCTGGACATCTTTCAAGCAACTTGTCATCCAGGTCCAAAAGTTCTTCATAAAATTCAAGTAATGTTTGTTTTGATTTTGACTCATAGAGCACCGAATAGTTTCTCGGTAATGCATTTTACGTTACGAGAGCAGTTCTGAAGCCACAAAATAGACGAGGTCACGGTTCACAATTCAGTCTTGTAAATGGCTGAACACAAAGTAAATGTATGCAACGTGTTGTTAGGACGTCGCAATACAAGGTTGGAGCGTTGGTGATAACTATAACATTGAAATCGTAAAAAGGCACCGTGTGTATAATGAACGTGACGAATAGAATACGAGAAATCAAGATTCTTTAGGAAACCACCTCATTTTGCCACGTTTAAAAATGTAGATGACGAAAAAGATTGATGAGTTATTTTTACGACTTTATGTTTGCATCCAAGCTCTTGCGAGTTAATAGACCGAGACCTCGCGCATTGAGGGATGAGTCATTTTTATTCTTAGGTCCTGTTGCTTCTTCGTCTGTTTAGCTTCTGTCGAAACAAATGCTTCGCCAACTGTCAGGAAGTATAGATACACGCAGACATATTTATGGCCACAATTCCTTGCTTTTCAGGTGTTATAGACCGTCACTTTTCGCACACTGAGTCTTAACATTTTTCGTTAAAAATAGAATTATTATAGCCATTCCCCGTGATCGTGTCCCCTTGTCCCGAATTCCGTTTATTTTTGTTTACGATGCAAAAGCGCGGCAGTTCTTTAAAAACGTCATGGTCTGATGAGCGAGAAACTGTTTTTTTGGCTTCAACCTCGGAAAGACGTGTTTTGACTTCGAACATCAATTCGTCTGGGAACGAGTGTAATGACTTGTGTCGATGAAAGATTAGCTTAGCTTCAGTGTCTGCGCAACCGCGGTCTTGTCACGTTATGTTGTTTACGGGAAACCGGGTCACTTTCAAGCAGCTCTCGGCTGGTAGATGTAATCATTCAGGAGTATTCGCCCTCAAGAAGCGTGTAGTTTTCCTGACGTCTTGAAGCAGAAATGACAGTTTTTCCAATTGATTCCACAAGATGTAAGCATGAAGTTGAAATCTGCAGTAGTTTCATCAAGCTGTATATCAATGCTCGTTTCCGTATCCTTTTGGCGACGTTGAACCTTACACTTGGTGACTTAGGCTGTCAAGGACAATGAACTCAGCATGCGCGCTCTCGGGTGGGGGAGGGGGGAGGGGAGCTCGAACGAGCCACCCCCATTTGGCGAAGTGGGCAAAAAGGTCCGCCTCAGAGAAAAAAAGTCCGAGAAAACGAGACAAGAGTCCACTAATAAGGCGCAGGCGCACAGTGAAGGTGGTACCCCGTTTTTTTTCTTTTGGTCCTCCGGCATTTTTGTCAGCAAAAGGTCCACATCGCCAGAAATTCGAGCCCCCCATATTAAAGGCTGGGTGTGCGCATGCTCAGGCACCGATTTCTGTCGCAAATCAACTTTTTATTTAGGTCCCTCACTGTTGTAAAATCAGTCTTATCTCGTTTTTTGTTCAGACTGTAAATGGTTTACAGACTTGCGAATAACTAGCAAGTCGTCATCCTTCAGACCAGGTGGCACTTTCTCGAAAAGTCTTTATTTGTCCGTTGGCTAAAAATCGGCCTTCGGATAGCTTAGCCCGCTGTTTCATGAAAGGAAACTAAAGCTAAAAATCAGAAAATTTATCTACAAATCGAAGTCAAAAGGCAGAAATTGGCAGAGTGCTCGAGAGCAAGCTAAAAGCCAAAGTCAAAAGACACACTTTGGGATAGACTATCCGAGAAACAGCCGAAGTCCATGAAGGCTACCTAAGTTGCAATTTTTCCTGTATAGATGGCTCTTGGAAGATTTTTTTTCTGATGGTTTCAAGTTCTTGTGGGTAAAGAGAACAGAAAACTATCACGGAAGGGAGTATGAGACAGCTAAATGCGAAATTCGATTTTCGTTTTTAGCTTGCTAAACAGGGCGAAATGTAGCTTAAACCTGCCAGTCGCGGCCGGTTAGTTTCAATCGCCGAGGCAGTGTGCTCGTCAGTCGTTTTTATGAAACCAACTTCAATTCAAATAAAGGTTAAAAACGCGATGACGATGATTTGAATGAACAAATACCCCTGTGATGAATGCTGAGGTTTTTTAAAACCAAACGTGGTTTTCACTGACTTTACAGGTGATGTGTTGTCATTATGTTTGCAAGCGCAAAAACAGATAAAAAGAAATTTCCTGAGTTCAGTCGTGAGATAAAGTAGTTGACCCACTTAAGTATCCTTAGGCACGGAGCCAATTGTTGTCCCGAGATTATGCAGCTACGAAAATGTGACTGTCATTTTTACAAGATGTGCTATATTTTCTGAGTGTCAACATGAAGACGTCTTTTTGTAGAGAATTGCATATGCGAAACCTATCATGGAAACCAAAAGTTTGTGACTGGATAACAAAGCAGACCCTATCACCCGTAGAGAGAGCGATCGGACGTTCTACTTTAAATAGCCGTGAAATCACGCAGCGCTTACCAGTGCGCACTGGTGCCGTTATTGTTTGTGCAAGCTCACTGTAAACAAACCAGCGTGGCTCTAAGCGAATAATGGACCTTGGTATATTAAATGTAAAATACTGACAAATGGGAACGCATAAAACAAAAATACGCTGATCTTTCTAACCAGGATACTTCAATTGATGACGTAAGATTGTAATCCATTTCATGTTCCGTTATCTCGAAAGCAGTGTCACTGGAAAGAATGCAAAAAGAAGCACGATTTCTCATCAAATTTGAGCCAAGAGTTTTTAGCACAACGGCTTGCACGGTACGTAACACTCTGTTCCACACATTAAAATGACCGCCTTGCTACAGATTTTATGTAACCGACTTCAATTCAAATAAATGTTAAGAACGCGGTGACGATGCTTTGTAAGAATAAATTCCCTTGTGATGAATGTTGGTGCTTTTTACTCCAAAACGTGGTTTTCATTGGCTTTAAGGTGTTGCATTGCCATTGTGTTTGCAAGTGCAATGCAAGCGCAAAAGGATTAAAAAGAAATTTCCTGAGTTTAGTTGTAAGATACAACAGTAGACCTGATGAGGATTTTCAAGTATAGAGCCAGTTGTTGTCAGCAGATTTTGCAGTTACGAAAGTGTACCATTTTTAAAAAAAAAATATGTCATATGAGTGTCAACACGAAGACTATTTTCTTCCAAGTCTTGTGTACGCGAAATCTATCATGGAAACCAGAGATTTGTGACTGGCTTGCACGGTTCATACTCTAACAAGATGGCCGTCCTGCAACGTTGGAAGCTTTCACCTTTAATGAATACCACTTGAGTCACAATAAAATAAAATAAAATGTTATTGGACGATTTTCTATTTTATGCAGATAACGAGATTATTGTAAACTAATTTTTTCAAGTCAAAGTACGAATCGTATATTTTTAGCATAACTTTGCATTTGGAAAACCTAACATTGCCATTTTTATATTTTTGTTCTCTGTATATTATATAAGAATTTTAAAAACTATACATAGAAAGGGAGATGGAGAAATGGGGGGAGGGGAGAGGGAGAGAAGGAGGGGGAGAAAGAGATTTAAATACTCAGATAATTTAAAAACATATTACGTAGCTTTACTTAGTTTAGTGTTTGTTTTGTTTTTCTGATAAAACATTGTCACGTGAATAACTCAAAAGTTGTGCCCCAAAGCGTTTGGTCTGACGAGCATATTGCACATGCGCAGGATTTTGAATTTTATTTCTAGAATGAAGGAACAGGGAGTGCCTCCTAGTCGACCATTGACCTATTTACGTATAATGAGGGCCGTCGCATTCACATGAGATTCTAGGGGTAGCGGTCCTCTTGACCAGCGACATTTTTCGAAATGCCACAGGATGACGTCATTTCAGTCAATATTTCAAGCGGCTACACTTTCAGTTCGTCATAGAAAAGAGTACGGTAAACAGACAGCATCTATCGAAAATCAACTGCCAGCTTGCCGAGTTGACAATATAGATGCCGGGCACTTTAGAAGGACTCAGTCGTATCCTACAAATTTGTGCTCTGAGGTGCCCTCGGATCCCGGATGGTTTCAACGTTCTTGCTGGCAACTAGATTCAGTTCTGCACGGCTGCTTGTGGGGAAGCGTGACTTGTGTGACCTCGTTAAGTTTGTGATGGACGCTTTGTGGCAAGACGATTTCACCTGTTGCCTCGGTATCCGAAACAATCCGATATTGTGATGTTGTCTTCAGCGTTCGTTGACATGGTACAGAATTCCATGCATCCGTACAATAGAATGACAAGAACGTCAGCTTGCTGGGTACAAAGCTGCACCGTCTGGTCTGGCGTCGTCACTAGATAAAGAGGAAATAAACATTTTGCATTTTGCAGAATTTGTCGCGGCATACGAATTCAGTCATGATGTTTTCAATGCATTTAATAGGGAATATTGTTCTACTCACTGTGGCTCAAATGTCACATGTGCAACAATTTAGATGAAAATACTCCTTCGTATTCGTAACCTCAGCGAAACCAAAGGAAAGTGAAACTAATGTGCTTTTAAATCGTTCGAAGCAAAATGCACGAAAAGCGAACCCTGAAAATTTCTATTAGTATGCTCAGTGTTTACAAGAAAAGGTTTCCTTCAAGAAGAAAAGCTATTCTTTGTTAGAGATAGTCATTAGAATGCTCTAGAACAATAAAACTGCTGGGTGTGATGCGAGGTGAAAATTTGACTTTTCATGATCACGTGATGTTTATTCGCCTGAAGGAAATAGGCCAGTCTGCGTCTTGTTCATCGTCAAAAATCTTAAGACACTGCTTCAAAATTGAAAAAGCTTAAAAATACCATATTGGTGCACTTCCTTACGTGTTCAATGATTGTATTTCAACATATATTGAAGCAAAATGTTCTTGTCATGACCAGATATAAAATTTTACACACTGAAATATTCAAATACATGAATAATATTGGTACTTGTAGCCTAGAAGGTGTTTTCAAAATTAAGATCAACAATTATGGCCACAGAGGCGAGACTCTTTAATGAAGCTCTTCTGCAGAAACTTTACCATTATTTTCTTTGTTAACAGTGCATTTCATACTTAAAAGACGTGGAACAATCTCCCTAATAATATTAAAGCCACAAATCATCTAAATGATTTTTAGTTGAGTACTCATAATTCCTCCTCAGCTTGCAAATGTAACAGTTGCGACTTTTGTCGGGTGTTGTTCCACAGATCTGCATTTTTATTGTCAGAAACTATAGCGCTTGTTTATGTCTGAACCCGATTTCTGAATAAGCCTTACTTAACTTTTACTTTTCTTTGGTAGCTTATGGAGAAAGGGATTCGTCAACGTCAAAGTCTTGATTCACTAAAAACTTAGAGTTGTAAAGTAACACGTCTAATTGTTTTCTATTGTTATACTCCATGTGGCCGCAATGAAGCTCATATGTGTTGTTTTCGGCTTAATTGGTAATCCGGTTATTTGTTGTTTTATCTTACTTCGAGGTTGGCCATTTTTAACCCGCCGAAGCAGCGCTAAATGTAATCTTAAGTTGGTCGAGGTCACCAGCTGTCTTACTAGCCAAGCCTGAAAATGATTGTGAAAACAAAGTAGTTAGTATCTAGCGCATGGCCTTTCAGAAAGGTAATAATAAATTAGCACGAGTGAAGCATTACTTCCGCATTCATGTCTATGCAAGCACGAGTTTGGAGTGTGCCTCACAAAGCCGCATGTACATGTAAGCCGCCCTAAACTTAGCAATTATTGATACCCGTCAGAAAAAAAAATCGCTATCCTAACAGTATTAGTTGTTTACTCTATATGAATTTTCTGTTGGCACAACTTCGCATTAATCGCGTGAGGTGTCGAAAATGACCCTATTAGCTTGAGCGCGGAATTTTGTGTCGTAAAGCCTTGATCTAGAGAATTTGATGAACAGGATAAATGCTGTCTCGGTGTTTTTCGTCAAAGCAAACAACCGCATAATGTCGCTCGTTGGATTTGCGTCAGATTCAAATCTGCCGTTAATATGCATATTTGTTTATTTTTAACTTTGAAAGGCCCGTGCCTTTAAATGATCTTAGAAAGTGTAATTATTCAATGTATGGTCGAAGTATCTTAGAGACAAACACGCAAACCGGCGCAATGACAGCATACAAAAAGAGATACGAGACCTTCAGTGACGTTGATTAAAACATGAATTGCCTTTTTTCCTTACCATGGCAATTTTATTAGTATGTAAATTATTGGAGAACAAATTAGTATGGTGTATACTTCGCTAGTACGAACTGTTCAGCGCCACTGATATCCTACAGACACTACACTTGTACTCGATTACGCAACTTCTATATTTAAAATATGTAGGAATCTGCAGAATAATAAAATAGCAACAATACACCGTTTTATGTATCTTCTACAATTAACGCGGGTGACTTTACACAAAGAAAACAATACACACAGGACTTGATTATTTTCGGCATGCACGAAGGCAACTGCCGGCGCGATGGAGGCCGGAACGAGGCTAAGCTCTAATGGCGTGCAAAGGCGTCGTCAACTTCTGATCGTCCTCAATACACTACATATACAATGTAATACTACAAGGTGTGACACTCGGGACTAGAAATTCCACGGGTGCTTCGATTCAGCTGACCTTGTAGTAATATATGTAGTGTATTGGAGACGATCAGAAGCTGAGGACGCCTGTGATGGCGTGTAGGTCAGGCCTACAGTCCCGTGTGCTTCGTGAGCCGCCGCCACTTCATAGTCGTTTCTTTCCCTGATTGTCAATTTTTAGGCAAGAAAAATCTTACGGTAACAGTATTTGCACGTAAGTGGACGAGAAACCGTGGACTGTTAAATCCAGAGTATACAGCGAATAGGGCGGTCCCGCCGGATTACACGGCGAGAGAACTTTCCTTTGTCCAGGAAATAACTCGAAATGTCGAAAGTACGGATTTGATGGCTTTTTTTTACAAAATAACAAAATCTCCGGTAATTTAGGTTCATCTTGAGAAAGAGCCATCTCCCAAACGATCGTTGGTTTTAAATATGTTTCATAACTGTTATGTTTATTTTATTTTTAAGACTCCAGTCTACTTTGTTTTGTTTCCTGCCGGGTTGCTATATCTTGTGATTATTTTAAGCTCAGTTAAAGTGCCAAAACTGTGGCAGATTCGGATAGTCAGGGAAACTTAGAAGCCAGCTCTCTCCCACCTTCCCACCTGGGATTCTCTCATTGACTTTGAAGCTAACCCTTAGTTAGCCTTCACAACACGTGTTTCGTCACCACCGGTGATTACTGAATATCTGCACACAATATCACAGTTTTCCAGTTAGCGTGCTGCTCCTCGAATAAAGTAGTTCAATACGACTGGGCGATAACCGTTATCTTAAAACTCGATCGTTTTTTGACATCTTATTTGGTCACTGTGTGTTGTTTCTATTTGTCGTAATGTAGTTTAGTTGTGTACTAGTAAAATAGACCATATGGTATTGTTACTGCATGATTAGCATTTGTAAATCCTCCTATTATATCAATACGCGCAGACCAATGTCTGTACTTTTAAGCTTATAAGTTCGTCGATATTTAAAAATCGTAAATCATGTTGTGTTTTTTTTCCAGCTGAATACCGCCGTTGTGTTATTGGTTTATGCATTTTGAAAAGTTGCCAGTGATTGTGTACAGGCAGAGAGTGGTTACTACAGCTTATGGGTCTTGCTCGCACTGCACATTGAGGGCATCACCACTGCGTCCGACTCTGGCACCGCGCTCTCTTTGATCCAAGTAACAGCAGCTCAGAAGGACGAAGGAGCAGCGGTGAAAATTCTAAAGATATGCGTGATTTCCTTGTAAGCGAATTATTCATGATATCAAGTAAAAAACCTACAATAAGTAAGGAAAGCGACCAACCTGACTGTTTTTAAAATTTGAAAGTAAATAGTACCGTATTTGAATTTTTCAAATCGATGTACTATAAGAGAAATTAGCTATTAGCTTTTCTTCAGCATCGCGGCTAAGCCACGAGCATTAATTTGTGAATCGATTAGAACGCTTGGCTCGCTTAGGCATTGGGGTAACAACACCCCAAATGTTAGCGCTGGAGTTGTCTCTTGGTAATTTTTTGTCGTTTTGCTGCTAATGAAAGTTTGGGAAATCTTTATTATATTTCCCAAAGTAGTGTTGCCCCATGATTTTCACTGGGTTACGATCCTGGGGCGTGTTCCGTAGACACCAGACAATCGCTCCACACTTGGGGCAAGAAATCTTGGCTTATAGAACGTTTGCTTACAGCCTTACACCCATATAGTTCTATCCTTGACGCCCAGTCATTTCACTGGTGGCCATGTCTGATCGAGCTTTCTGGCTCGCGACGGACTGAACACTACTCTAATACTCGTGTGATTTCCCGTGGTCTTACTTTCTCCCAAGAAACTTGAATGGTCAATCGAATACAGCTCACAGGTGTAGTAAAATTTTCTTATTTAAGTATGGACGTATTCGTGTAATCTGCTGTCAAGGGAGTTATTTTATTTTATTATACTTTTATCGTGTTGTGTGCAGGAAATCAAGGTAGAATCGTTGTATGCTCATTCGGTGCAGTATTCATGGATTTCCGTACGGGACGTTATCGTATACATACGTAAAGATCGTTCATATTTTGTAATGTACCTGATAACGTCGTGCAGAAATCGACGAACGATGTGTCGGACTACCGTCCGTACGCTGTGTTCTGCTCGAGTGCGATCATTCGCCTCTCGACTGGATGAATGATGATGGCATAAGCGACGAAGCTTCTCGTTCTTTTTGTTGAAGGTCAATGAAATCGAACAAAACTCGAACTGAATCTTTTCAGTGCCAGGTGATGGCGGGTGCACGGTCGCCTACAAAAGTTGACGTCATGGAGATCGTGTAGACGGAATCCGATTGTTTCCACGTCTTGACGTAGGTGAAGATGTCACCATTGCAATCACAGTACGGTCTTTCTACGACGGAAATAGCTGTTCGTTTGTAAACAAAATGTTTTTGTATATTTGCCTACTTTCCTTTTGGGATTTTAAGAAAAGCTAACAAAGAGAAGTTTTTATTACTCGCGATAAAGGACGCCTGGATTTTCTTGGAGCAGACGACGAAAAGCCGTAAAAGCAGCCTGTGCTGGTCACTGTCATGCGACACAAAGAGGACACCTAACATCTTGTGCGTAGGACAGCGACAAAAACATGGCTGCCTGTGTACTTCAGGCTCAAAAGATTGCCTTCGGGGGCCATTGAAGTATGGCACGGTGCGGAGCTGTGTCTTTACTGACGTATGCTTATTTTGGTTACGTCTGATATCAGTGACAAGATGTGTAATTCCACAGAAATAGGCCTAGAACCGCGATTCCCGACCAGGGCTCCCCCCCCCCCCGATAACGTGTGCGTGTGTATGTGTGTGTGCGCACGTGCGCGCGTGCGTGTGCGCGCGTGCGTGTGCGCGCATGCGTGTGTGTGTTTCCGTGTGTGTGTGTGCGGGGGGCGTGTGTGTGTTTGTGTGTGGTTGTGCATGTTTATATGAGTATAATTAATATTATTTGAATGTACTTTATTTAGTTCTATATGTATGTGCGTATGTATGTATGCATTCGTGCAAGTATGTATGTATGTATGTATGTATGTATGCATGTGTGCATGTATGTATGTATGTGTGTATGTATGTATGCATGCGTGCAAGTATGTATGCATGTGTGCATGTATGTATGTATGTGTGTATGTATGTATGCATGCGTTCAAGTATGTATGTATGTATGTATGTATGCATGTGTGCATGTATGTATGTATGTATGTGTGTATGTATGTATGTATGCATGTGTGCATGTATGTATGTATGTGTGTATGTATGTATGCATGCGTGCAAGTATGTATGCATGTGTGCATGTATGTATGTATGTGTGTATGTATGTATGCATGCGTTCAAGTATGTATGTATGTATGTATGTATGCATGTGTGCATGTATGTATGTATGTATGTGTGTATGTATGTATGTATGCATGTGTGCATGTATGTATGCATGCGTTATGGGTTTCTTTCCTTACAAGCGTGTGCGTGCGTGTTTTGAGCAGCCTTACAAAAGCCTAATGGCTGTGCTTTTATCCCACACGCGTTGAATCTGTCGAGTGAAATACGGCCATGTAATAAAGTTTTCCGTATTCACCTCCCGCACTACTTTAACAATGACCTCTGACATGGAAAGTTCAAAAGGTAGGTCAATATCGACTCGACGTCTTCAGCCGGTTCGATCATCAAACTTTCCGAATATAGTTTAAAGTAATACAGTTGCAGCAGTGTAAACGTAAAATCTGGAACAAAACTATTAATTATATGTTATGTCTCAGTTTTCAATGGCTGAATACTATATCGTCTGCAACTCAGGCGCCGATTCCTAGGAAAGTACAATATCAAATGTTGTTTTTAACTATTTCCAGGAGATTTTACAAGTTCACTGCATAGTTGCCGTTGTTTTCATCTTTGTTACCCTTTTCAAGAAATAAATCGTTACTTTTAAAACTGTTTCTTTTACAAGAGAAAACTTGCAACCTACCGCGCAAGTATACACACATATAGGATGTGATCCTCCGTGTGAACAGTCTGGGTTAAGTATTTGAAAAATCTGCCGAAAAAATGTAAGAAACTGAGGAATTCGAACCGTATAGGATAAATACAAAACGTACATCGATTGGCGTACATGAAGTAATGTCCCACTCGACCTTATTCCGCGTATCAACCTCGTGGGATATTACTTCATGTACGCCACTCTCGGTACGTTTCGTGCATGTATTTCTTAAATAAAAAGAAAACAAATCGGGAACGCTTTAATATGAATGGGTTTATTGTACGATAAAAACTGGAAAAATGCCAATTGATTCCATCATCCAAATATTGGGGAAACAAAAAGATTATCCCGATCTTCGCTTCCAGAATTTGTCATACAGTACCGTGTCATGTCTGACACGGTAACTCCATGGATTTGCCGCGATGAATCTGCAAGTGTCGCTTTACTTCTTCAAATTTACCGAGTAACTACTTGAA
>NMRA01001671.1:0-11930 GCA_002633005.1 Phoronis australis
GCAAGTCCAGTGGGTGAGCTTCCTGAAAAGGTGGACGGTCTGTATAACAAATCTAAAAATTTATTAACTGAGACACAATCATCTAACCTGCATCGGTTACTACTAAATTATTCAGACATTTTTGCTACAGATGACCTGGATCTGGGTAATTTTACGGCAGTTGAGCATAGTATTGACACAGGCGATGCTCAACCTATCAAAATGGCTATGCGACGTACCCCAAGTTGTTTTGTGACAGAAGAAGAGAGCCATCTTAATAAGATGCTTAAAGCTGGTGTCATTGTTCCTTCTTCTAGCGAATGGGCTGCAGCTCCTGTTCTGATTCGTAAAAAACTGACTGGTCAGTTTGTTACTGCATTGATTATAGAAAACTGAATAATGTCTCTAGAAAATATTCATGGCCTTTACCTCTCATTTATGAGTGTATTGACTTACTGTCTGGTAACAAGTGGTTCACTAAGCTAGATGCCAATTCTGCCTATTGGCAAGTTAAACTCCGTGAAGAAGGTCGGAAAAAACGGATTTTATAACCAAATATGGGTTGTTTGAGTTCAAATCCATGCCATTTGGACTATGTGGTGCGCCTTCTACGTTTTCCAGAGCAATGAGTTTAGTTCTCAGAGGTTCAAATTGGCACACAGTTCTTGCATTCCTCGATGATATCTTAATACTGAGGTCAACCTTTGATGAGCACATTGCTAACTTGGAGGAAGTGTTTCAGAGCTTACGGAAGTTTCAACTCAAATTGAAACCTATAAATTGTCTTCTTTTCCAGCAGCGTGTAGAGTTTTTAGGTAGATGGGTAGGACCACGCGGTTTGTGACCTTGACGAGACAGGTTTTGGTCTGTACATTACGGCTTCAGTTGTTCATTCCTCTCGTTGCCTGATGATGTGACATGAAGTCACGAAATATAGCTACTGTTTTGGTTTGCTTAGTTTTTTTCTTTCTCTCGCATTTTTACTTCATACCTGTACACCAGAAGAAAGGAAACTGTTTCTGAATTACGAACGTACCACTGTCAAGCTCGCTAACAAAATCTAGTCGTGTTAAGTAGAATAGTGATTTGTTTAGGCACCTTGTTTGAGCGGGTCCTCGGCCAAAGGTCATAGACCAAAAGTCAAATATCACGTGTGATGTGTGTAACCAAAATACTCTCTGAAACAGCACCACCTATACTGAAAAGTGGCCCTGTAGAAACATGATGAACGACACACGGAATTCGGTGTGTGGACATCAATGCCCATGCTTGGTCGGAAGTTTATCGATCACATCACCATGTACACGCCTTCTATGCACTGCACTTGTTTGGGCATAGCCACGGGATCGGGGTTGCCTTCCTTTAGTTTACTTCGATCACTACTCGTTTTAATAAATTGCAACTTTTCAATTCAAAGGGGTTTTCCAGATTTCAACCAATGAGAATGACTGAATGTTATGACGTCGGTTTCATTACTTTAACCAATGATAAACAATATCCCAAAGTGCTACCTAACGTAGCACTGTGAAAAAGTGTATAATCAAAAGTGACGTTATCCGCAAACCGGAAGGAAGTGAAATGGAGGTCAATGGTCAACGTTAACAAGTTCAAAATAGACTTGAAAGTGACACCATCGATCAAACTGCGGATTCATTGAAGTGAAGTCATAACCGGAAGGCAGTGGGTATGTGCAACTGGAATTGCTTCTAGAGCGAAAGTGGTGTGTTTTAAAGCTGACGACATCTATTATAAGTATTGTGGCTTGGCGTGTGACTGGCATTTCTGGATGAGTGGATATTTTACCTGGAATGAAATTAGTGGGACGATTTGGCTGCCACTGTCATCTCTCGGAATTTATTAATGAGCTACAGAAACAGATATCGTAATGACAGACAATCCCTGGTGAGATTGCGGGACCTGCAGTGTCTGTATACGTCATATGTTATTGCATTTTTTCCTGCATCAAAATAGATACGTCAAAAGTTTTTTTATAGCTTTTTGTTGTACATTAGTGCAATTTGTGAGCAGCTAAAATGATGGCCTCTGGAGAAATTGTCAAAAGTAATCTGAAACATTGACGCTACGGTCTTGATAGAAGTGGAGTTAATAATACAGACTTACCGCCGTAGTAAGAAAGTAATTGTTGCTGTGGCGGATGATCTTATAAAATACCGTTTGGGAGTAGATTTTTATGCGGTACAAATGATGATGATGACAGCATGTTATATAGTCTTTGCATTTATCTGTATCCGTAGTTGTTTAGTTTGTAACATTCCTTGTTTTTACCTATACCTGTAGTAGTTTAGTTTGTCATAATACATGTGACTTTATAACTCAACCACATGTGTTGTTTCACTGTAAACTAGTTTCGTAGTGGGTTAGACGAACGCAAGATGTGCTGAATGAAATAGACCACTACGAGAGGTGGTGCTAGTGTACATAGAAATGAAGGTTTGACCCATCATTCAAAGTATCGAAAAATAAACGGTTTTATTAACTCCCATCGCCACGCTTAGCACACATATCATTTCCATCTTAACAGCTTTTCCGTGTGACTATTGTGCAGGAAGTAAACTGTGTCGGCACCAACTGTCGAGACATCCAGGAACAGCTTGTTCAAAATGAGGTAGGATCACCTCACCACCTGCTTTTATCCTGCAGTCAATCGTAACTGCCCTTTTGACTCATGTAATTAATCGTCCCTTTGCTGTCAGTGCCTTCAAGAAGATAAAGTTTGAAGTATCAGAAGAAGGAGAAGGAAAGGACCAGATTCCACAAGTTGGCTTGTCAAGACGTGTCATATATGCAATGACCATGCTCTCAAACAATAACGAGCTGCCAGTTCTTTGCATACCCGGAAATCATTTCTGGCTCTAGAATGGGAAAGACCGAGACTACTTTACAGTGTTAAGGGCTTTAGTCAAATGTCCTTTACTTGGACGGAACGCGAGATTACAGCCACTTTAAGATTTGCGTCAATATGTAGAAACCAAGAAGAAAAATGGAACTATTTTGAAAAACTCTTCTCGGTAGGAGTATTTCGAAAGCCGTAAAGCATTAATAATCAAATACTCACATCTGGTTCCCGCTACCATAGAGCTTGGCAGTGTGGGGAAAGGATTTTCGGTTCATGACGCCAGCATAACAACAATTGTCGAGACGTCGCAACAGTTTATTGAAACAAAGTGTAACGTCACCAAATCGTTATTTCGTGGATAATAGCGAGTTGGTCGACTGCTACTTCTATTGAAATGGAATCAGAGATTGCTTTATTCTAGGTAAAAGAGCTGAATGTCCATCAAAGGTAACCCCGTGGTTGAGCCATTGACATTTCAAAGCGCATTGGTAATACAATTATAGTGTCAGCAGAGTGAACATTGGCAAAGTTCCGTGAAGAAGACTTGAAATCTCTTATTAGGACATATTTTGCTTATACTGTACCTTTACTACCCCGAACGCAAACTATAGTTTCGAAAATAGGCATATTTCTTTCGCGATTGTGTGCCGGTCTAAAATGAGCGTCGCTCGCAGCGTGCTTTCAGTCTGCATGTACGTACAGCCGTCCGTATACTATTTGCATAGAACTCTGCCCGTGGAAGGCCAAATTCCTGCACGTGACCAATTGAGACTCTTGAGGTACGGTGCCATACAGTCGGCAAATTCTCGGCAAAATTAGTCAACAAACCCGGCAATTATTCTGGTCATTCTTTATAAGTACCGGCTGGTGGCCCTACATGTAGGAGGATGGCAGAAGGAGTTTACACGGGCGGAGCACCACTGAAAAACGTGAGGGCTATAGCCCCCCAGCTCCATAGACCACGGGCGGCGCAGCACTTAAAAAGTTCCCCCTCTCCTGCCCCCTATGGTGCACCGCCCATGGTTTGATCTATGTTATCTTTTCAGCTCCAGTGGTAGAACCACTTTCGACTACTTGCCATACAACATTCCACGAGTTTTTTAACAAGGCATTTTGAGTGTTGAAATCGTGTTACATTTTTTCACGGAAAAAAGCTACATTTGGCCTAAATGATAATGAGAACTAGGCCTACTGTAATCTTTAGTATTTACCTATAAACGTAAATAAAATTATAAAAATGGAAAGTTTACCTTGTAAAAGAACCTATTGCAGTACTTTGTGTGGCTGACAACATACAATGTTTTTGCCTATTGCCCCGATCTAGGCGGACTGTCCCACTTTTTGATTTTTTCTATCATCCTGCCACATCATCTACCAGCTTTTTACCCACGGCCAAATTGACGTATTATCGGATTGTTCAGAAACCTCATCGCTCGCCGCGTGCCTCTAGTCTGCATGAACGTAGCATCCGTCCGTCCACTGTTTGATGGGTCCGGATTGGCATTCCACAAGAGGAAGGTTAGATACTGAAGCCAAAGAATTCTCGCTTATTTGACACCGATATGCCTCATCACGTTTTGGTAGGACCTTATCAGCAAGTCATAAATTTAGTCAAATAACTATAAAACACTATATTTTGTTTCATTAATGGTTTATATTTTCTTCGCGTAGGAAAATGTGCAAAATTCTATTACCACTTTTCACCAGATAACCATTAATTGGGTCACGTGTCTTTTTGATAAAATTCAACAAAAAGAAGGTACGTCATGTTCACGATCGGTTTTCGTTTAGTAATCTTGCTATAAGCATTTGACATGAAACCTCAGAAAAGCTGTTGCGCTTTCCCAAATTATCGCTTAGATTTGGTTTATACTGTTGTCTACTCGAGCATCGAACAGTAGACAAGTATCTTAAGTTTGCACAAAAATACAAGATGTAGTACAGAAAAGCCCAAATATAATTTCGAGTTCGACCGATTTCCGGTAAAAGATTACAACCACAGAACATAACTGAACGAAAGTGTACTACCTGAAGAACATGATCCGTACGTGAATACGTCAGTGTCAACATTGGAAGTGCAATAGGCCGCAGCTACACTCCAACTTGCCGTGACAACCGACTGCACGTGCCACAGAAACAAAACTCCGCTCTTGTCAAAGGTATTGGAATTAAGTTCTCAACCACCTCTATGGTTTGCAACAGATATCTTGGAATTCTTGGGTAGCGACCACTTTTTCAAGCTACTAAATATCTACCCCTAAACAATGTCTAGTTCTAGACAGACATTTGCGCATATTATAAGCACTACTTAGCCACCAATATCAGCGATCAGAAATAGAACCTCTATTCTCTAAACGCGTCACTTTAAGAGACAGGAGTGAATAGTATTTAATGGTTCGTGCGCAGACACTCCTTGCACGTCACTGTTTTCGAATTAAAAAAACAATGGGTCGATTGTAGCCGGCGTTGTCATGCCTGTTCTAGAAAAAAAACACTTCTCGTTTTTACACCCTTAGTGAAATGTGCGGCTCTCTATTTTACTTTAAGGTGAGCGTTCAAGCCACAAAATACTTTAAGGAGGCGAGTAAGAAGCGTGTCAACGATGCTGAGAAATTAAAAAGGGACCTAAATCATGACTTGCTATTCATTGAAGCAAGTTCACATTAAACCAGGTGTGTTGGTGGACTTTTTATCGACCAGACGCTTACAACGAGCGTTCACAAAACGTAGGCTGGCGTCGTCTAAGAAATTTCATGCTGATTGATGTCAGCGTGCAAAACACTGATATTCTAGCCAATCACAGCCGATCATCAAAGACAAACAGGGTCTAACTACAAGCTATTGGAATACAGCATAATTGCAGAAGTTGCAAGGGAATCTGCCGTCTGGTTTGGTTTAGCGCGATCGCTTAAGACACGCCATGTGAACCGTGCGCGCACGAAGCCTTCAATATGGGGGGCTCGAATTCCTAACGTTGTGGACCTTTTTGGTAAAAAATTAGCCGGAGGACTAAAAAAAAGAAAACAAAACAAAAAAAGCGAGTAGCCTACGTAATTTTTTTATATATAACTTTAAACAACTCAACTGCTTCTGTCTTGCAATTCTCTTTAACTTCCTTTCAACTGACTGTCATAAACCCGTGTCTTGGTATTTATAGTCCCATGCAATATTCTAGAATTTTCACCAATTTAAGCACATTCTAGAACTTTCCGGAATCTACACAATCATTCTGAAAACATATTGTATACTAGGCTCTAAAATGTTCCATATTACACTAATCACTTAGTGCTATAAACTTCTAGAATGTCCAACACTACTCTTTGATAAACAAATTTCATCATCATTGTCCTGACTTCAGGGGACTTGCCAATCAATGACTATCTGCACTTCGACGGTGTTACTGTTAAGCCTGCTCGTTTTACTCTCTGAAACAAATCTCTCAGTGTATGGGTATGTTCTTCTTAGGTGACAGTGTGGACTAGCACATCGTGGACATACTGCTCGATATTGTGTGAGCCTGCCAACATTCTCCTCATCATCCTGTAGAATGTAGCCGCTGAGTTCACCAAACCGAATGGCATTCTGCAGAACTGGTAACAGCCTCCTGGAGTCACAAATGCGGTTTTCTCTTTACTCTTTCGTGGGACCCCTACTCTACTGAAGACCTCTAACAATGATTAAGCCACACGCTCTGTCTCAATCTTAGATAGCACCACTTCTTCTGGGTACCTGGTGGCGAAATCTACCATTGTGATAAAGTACCTTTTTCTCTTATCGGAAACTGGAGCTATAAGGCCAATCACATCATTCGCGATCCTTTCAAAGGGCTCCTCCATTAAAGGCAGCTCTCCCAGTGGTACCTTGCTCACCTTTCGGAATTGTTTTCTGGTAACTGTCGCATGATCTGCAGAATCGGGTCATTTCTGATGCCATTCCTGGCCAATAGAACTTGCAGGTGATACGACAAATTGTCTTCCTAACACCGAGGTATGGACTCATGGGCGAGCCTCAACACGGACTTCCATAAATTGCTCGGCACGAAAAGTTGTTTTACCTCTTAAACAACCGATAGAGTATTCCTCGCTGGACCTTCATCACGAAGGACCCCTTGCCTTTGGTCTGTCGTAGAACCTTGGCTTCAGCTTGCTCCCACAGCTTTTTTATTGATGAATCTTTATGCTGGGCTTCTTTGAACTGCTTTTGTCCTACCACTTGTATGGTCGGAGATACAGCTAACGGCTTAATATCTGCTTTTTGTCGCTCTGCCTGAGCCCTGGATGTCACTGCTATCGCTTCCCTGCTGGAATTATCATGATCCGTACCTACTGACATGTCGGCCACCTCCACTCCCTCTGGAGTTGGGGTCATTGGGTTCTCCTCTTGGAAAGTAGTACCCTTTTGAGAGTCATCTTTCGGACCCTCCACCAGGCTATTGCCTGTACCGTCCTTGATGACTGTGGTTGCCGTCTCCTGTCGCTCAACATCCCCGGAGTCCAAGGCGCCAGGTATGTACCCGATAATCAATTCCGCCACTAGACGCGCCATATACATCACAAAAACTTCTTCCGTGTTGCACGATGTCTTGACGTTGATCTTGCCGATAGGCAGCCATGTCTTGGTTGAGTCCGCCAGCTCGCATGACTACTTTCGGTAGGTCATATCCCCGGGTTCGTCTACACTGGATCGACCAACAAAAGTTGTGCAGCTGTGTCTCTCAACACCGAGACCTTCTTCGCGCCAACATACTCCTCCTTCGGAGGTAAATTTTCTTTGGAGGCGCGGTGGTTAAATGCTGTTGACTTTTGAGGTTTCTTCACTTGTGTCCGCTTCCAACAGTTTCTAGCCAGGTGTGCAACTTTGTGACAGAAGAAGCATTTTTCCTCTACGAAGTCGGTTTTCTTTTGGTCGACTCTTTGGGTGTCTGTCTTGAGTGGTCGTTCTTGGAACCTTTTCATAGACGACTGAGTGGTTGTTATGTCCACTCCATGGGCCTCAGTATATCTCTCTGCCAAGACCTTAGAACAGGTGTTCACGTACTGCTCACGCACTAACAGGTCTCTCAACTCGGCAATGTCTTTGCCACAGTTGGCGTCACGTTTGTCTTGTGGCGGATAATTTCTCAGGACACAACAACAGATTGAAGTTAACTATAAATCATATATTATTCCACACACACACACACACACACACACACACACACACACACAGCCTGCACTCCATACAAGCATGTATCATTTATCACACGCTCACAATATTTACCAGTAAACAGCTAACGTAATCTGGCCCACCAACTAGAGCTACAAAGTCACCCAGTTGTTCTGCCAATGCCAAAAGCACCTCATCTTCATCGTATATTGTATCTGAAGAAAACAACGCACTAGANAATTGGGAGATGAAAATAATAAGTCACAAATCCTCTCCTTACTCAGACATTCCACTCATATAATCAGCACCAATACTGTCAGTGCCCTTAATAGCCTCTACGTGAAAATAGGAAAATCAATGCCCACCGCATTAAGCGACCTTTGGAGAATTTGCACCTGCAGAGATATACCACTGGCTGATGATCAGTCTGTAACGTAAATTCCCGACCATATAGGAAGACACGAAAATGCGCCACCGCCCACACTAGGTCCAAACACTCTCTTTCAACAGTGGAAAATATTTTCTCTCGTTCTAGAAGTTTGTGAGTAGCATAAGCAACGGGCAACAGTATACTGTCATGGTCCTGGAGCAGTACAACCCCAAGTGCGTTGTCCGACGCATCAGTCTGCAAATAGAATATTTTCTTTAAGTTAGGCAACTTCAATACAGGGTGGCTAACCAGAATGTTTTTCAACGTCCTAAACGCTATTTCAGCCGGTTCGCTCCATAACATTTTGTTTGGAGAACCTTTACGTGTCATGTCGGTCAAGGGTATAGCATCTAAGCCAACAAAATCTCTTACTTGTCGCTTCGTAACAAGTGTCACTGCATTTCTGATTTTATTGGAGTAGAAAACGCCATTTTTGCAACAAACTCGTCCTTAAAAGGAATCTGCCAATATCCTTGGGAGAGATCTGACTGCCAGCACACAATGTGGCCCGCATGACACTATGTATCTGTTTTAAGTCTTGTGTTCTTGTAAACAGCATATATTATAGCCCCCAGTGCCCGGTTGCATGAAACAGTCCCAACTAGGGACTCAGTTATGTTTCCTAAATCTGTTTCTGTCATTTCATCTTTATTATGATCTCCTCTTTGACTAAAGACATTTTCTAATAATATAATTAAAAAGTGAGCTCTGAATTCAATGAAAACAAATAAGACTTAGTCCTTAAGTTAGGAGCGTTGCATGAAAAGATGAAAAGATCTTTATACCCTTTTGAGAATTCAACGTCGAGTTCACTCTCGAACCTAAAACAGCATGAGGAAGGACAATCAGTGTTTTCACAAGTCCACAAATACGCGGTAGATTTAGGGAACTTAGATGAGTTCCTGTTTGGGACTGTTTCATGCAACCGGCCAATTCAAGATTGCGTTCATGAACAATCAGAAAGTTGCTGTGTCCAAATAACTCCGCATTATTCACGTACTGATAAAAAAGCACCATTTCCGCCGTATACTTATATTATTAATCTGCATTTTGTGTTGGGTTAAAGTAGATAGAGCGCAATTTTGTAAATCGGCTTGCTTCCACCATAAGGAATACATAACTCGAGTTATAAGTTAGTGTAGTATTTAGCGTTTCCTTCATACAAGTTGTACATTCTCTGCAGCCTAAAATGAAGTTGCTTCTTGTAGATAGCACTTCACACCATGTCAACCTCTGTCTGTGTCTTTGTCAAAACTTCATCGCAAAAATATTGACGAAAACGTTTGTTGCCTGCGTCAATAAAACCCAATTTAGAAGGATGATAGTAGACTTTGTTGTAGTTCTTGCTGAAGAATCTCCAAGGTTGTTCGCGAAATGAAGACCACTCACTTAGGCCGCTAAGCTCCAACATCTTGTTCTCACGAAGCATGCATGAACATATAACCATAATAGCACTTTCAAAGTACACTTTCTCTTTCCAAAACACCTGACTGAGATGTGCAAACTCGGCTGCCCTGGTTGACGGTATATAAAAGATATCCGCTACGCTTTGATTGCTTACAACGTGATAAGAACCATGTCTCCTAATATTTTCGCTAAAACAACTTTTCAAGACCGGATCATTTGATTCCTTCATCCGGCGCATCGCGTTCTCCAAACCTTGTTTATTTTCCTTATCCCAATGATACCATTTCTGACGGGCACCGTTGCACCGAATGCATTGCTGCCCATGACTAGAGTTCACTGGCTTTAGTGTATCGTGAGCAGGAAGTGAACAATTGACGATTTTGCACTCCTTTAACGTATGGAAATCCACGCTTGGTACAACGTCATCACATTTAGCTTGGAACCACATCTGATCTCGCGGCAATTGCCTGAGATTCCAAAAGTTCATCTGTACATCATCTCCTAAAACTAAATATCCGTGGATTCCGCTGTAGCTCATTTCAGCAGCTAATTTCAAGCAAATGTGACTGCAGCCTTGGCATTTCCTTCCTCCACAACCACAGTGGTAATCCGGTAGCTCAACATATGATGCGGAGTATTGTCTAAATAACGATTCCTGTGATAGAGAGCCGTCACTCGTCTGCTGGGGACCACAATATAATATGTTAGGAAATATGGGTCTGTATAGAGCCTCGATATATTTAATAGAGTTGTAATGATTTGGCCGAACAAACCAAACTATCAACAGAATGTCATTGAACTGTTGTTGAAGCTTGACAAGAGAAGTGGCCGAAAACGAAGACACATTTCCACACGTCTTTAAATTCAATTCATCAACCAAGTGCATGTTCTGGTACAGGACGTTTCTGTTATCTTGTTTTGACCAATCCTCAATAACAGACGGTGAAAACCTGTAACGCCTTTTGCTACATTGTATAGTCCCTTTCCTCCTAAGTCGAATCACTTTGGTTACATCATAACCAATCCTTGATAAACTTTCAAACCAAATAAGGACGTCTAATCGAAACTGCCCACTTAGAAGGCCTTCCTCTATGAACATGTCTACCAGTCTTTCTGTCAGGTCTTTAACACTTGACACCACTTTTCTATTCATTTTACCAAGAAATGTTTTTTGTAGTCTCAAAAAACGATTCCACGTCTCTGTACGTCCTTTGCTACTCAAGCCAGAATGAAGACCGGGCGCAAAGACAGAATGGCGATTTACTAGTTTCAGCAACATTTGCAGGAAAAATCCCATCACCTCGGTCGATTCTTGCTCAGCTGGTAACAGGACGACAAAACCAAGCCAAAATGCTTCTTCAAATAGTACTATGTTCTTTACCGGTGCCTCATACAACACTCCGTTGTGATTTGACCACAAAAGAGGCGAGTGGCTGCGTGCTGCTTGTATAGGAGATTTTGTATGTTTACTAATGAAATTTACCAACAATGGCGTCAATCGTGTCTCACAAGAAGTATAATCGCGCATTAGTACATTGGTATCGTTATTTTGGGCGCAACCGCCCTGGCTCATTTCATGGCACCAAAAGTGACATTCAGGATTGATTCGTGTATTCGCATTTGTGGCGTGAGTCAAAACTGTCAAACTGCCGTCTGGTTTTGGCGATATTAGTGACTTTTCTATTACATCTGGGGGGAAAGCTCTTCCGACGTATATTGCTCTGGCGCCATTCTGAAATGTGGAGAAAGAAGCATGAGTAGTTTTTATTGTTTAACACACGGTCTATAAACTATTGTGATAATGCTGAAATTTTCTTACACCGAGGTTGCGTTTTAGAATATACGCTTACTTGTGTCATTTAGATAGAACATTTCCTACCATAACTGCATACAGATATGCAGCTTTCTTCATTGTGTCCTTTTTGTTGACTTTATAGCTGCTCTCATGGTGAGATAGTGCTCCTTTGCCCCACATAGAGTTTACAGTTATCTTTGAAGGCCTGCACGAAGTCCTGAAAGTTGATGTGAATGAAGTAGTTTAAAGTCATATGATCCGTTTGTAGACGTTTTAAAAACATCGTGAATCTGCATAAAAACCATTGAAACATACTC
>NMRA01001672.1:0-11914 GCA_002633005.1 Phoronis australis
CCCCCCCGAGCATCTTTTAAACGCGACGCCCTTTCAAAAATTCAAGATTCTAGTCAACTCACAGCCCACCGAGATAAACATGACTGCTCTTATTTAGATTGCCCTTGGGGTTTCTGTTTATTATGTTACCACTTTAATTACACTAAGTATGCTGGGCTCAAGTTTTTGAAAAAGGCACACTTTTTATCATCAGGTGCGCCCAAAGAGCACAGGGTAAAACCTGATCAGGAATATCCTTGAGGTCCCAACAAATGTCACAGTTAACAATTTTTAAAATACATGTGCATTATTTTTACAAGATACTTCCTGTACCACTTGTCATTCAGGTTCGAATGTCAACATAAAGGTTCAACTTTCAGCAGTTGTGAGAGGATTAAATTTACCATGGTTATGTTCAGACCAGCAGGCATAGGAATATCACAGCATACCTTCATCGTTGAAAAAGTCACTGAGATCCAAAAACTTTTCTTCTACTTTGTAACGTTTGCTCATTGACACCTGAAATGAAACACGTCTCACTCAATGTTCAACATGACAACAAATGAAACACGTCTTACACAGTGTTGAAGACTACATGAAACACGTCCCACTCAATGTTTACCATGCCTCCAAATGAAACACGTTCCACTCAATGTTTACCACGACTACAAAATGAAAAATGTCCCACTTACCTTTATTTTTTCAACAGCATCATCATCGAGTGGGAGTTCGGGCGGGGGACACGGCTTCACAATGACTACCATCTAAAGATAACAATGTTCAATAAGACTTGATAACAAACATGATGTACACACAAAGAGTAGATTCTAACTGATAATGCATTGGTTTGGCCTTAGGGCTGTTCCAGTAAAATCCGTATGGGAGGGGGGGGACGGCAGTTAAAATAAAAATTTATGGGTGGTTGTGTTTGATTTAAATTCAAAATGACTGGTGGTCGTACTTCAAAAAAATAAAAAATTACAGGTCGTTGTTGTTTCATTGTGCCATAAATGTTTGATGGTGGGTAATTTCAGTAAGTTTTATAAACAATCCACACATAATCAACAACTAAACTAAACGCAACTTGCAAAAAGCGGCGACTTTTTCCAATCCCTCCGATCTCCCCATCGGCATGCCCATAACANAGCCGTTAGGAAGAGTGATCTTTTTGTTCACATCCCGCAGAGCATTAGCAGCACTATGATCTTTGACATAAAACACTGCAGTCTTGTTGTCGTAATGAAACTACAATAAACGCATCAATTCAAAGTTCAACAAAGCGACACAAAGTCAACATTTTCCTTGTATACTACAGTTTTGACATATGAATAAGGAAATGTCAAGGTCAGGTAATATTTTTTGTCACTTAATAGCTGGACTAAAAATAAAACCCAGCCAGGTGCAAGCTAAACTAGATCACAGTACCCAAAGCCAGTTTCAGCTCAGCTACAGGATTGCATCACCGGACAAAGTGAAGTTTGGCTTTAGAATCCAGTGGCCCAGCCAGAACATACATATTTATTATTGTTGTTTCTCTAATATGCAGAACATCAAAAACTTCACAGAAAAAATACTCAAATCGTTCGTAGACCCGTTTACAGAAGTACAACACAGTTTGGTATGCCGAAAAAGGTTACATAAAATTATGCTGAAAAATTCAATGAAAGAAAATTCCAAGATTTTTTAACGTTTGGATACATAATGACTAAAATGAGTTGATAGATAACTGGTTTCCATTCTTGTAAAAATTAATTTGTCGAAAACCAAGCTTTACAAAATGGAAAATTGACATCACATGAATTCACACTGATTTCATTTTATCTTGACTTTTGCAAAATTGTCGCCTTCTTCGACAATTCCTCAAGTCATTTGTCAATTCTTGTATTTCAAATTAAGGTGAAAAGGTGGAGTTCTTCAAACTGTAAATTGTTAGTATCTGAAGTAAAATAGAGTCCTTTAGCGCTCTTGAGTTGGACTCAGTAAATGCGGAGTGGCTGAACAGAGCGAGACTGATTCACCAGTCCAGAAATAATACTTCCTAACACTTTCTGATCATATCTCCTAACCAATTATTTCACATTAGGGCTGTTCCAGTAAAATCTGTACGGGAGGGGGGGGAAGGCACCTTTTTTTCGCACCCACCACCCATATTTTTCATTTATTTCTTCAGCCTACCACCCGTAATTTTTTATAAGTTTGAAATGCAACCACCCGTAATTTTTTTTTGTTCTTGTGGTTGACTGCAGAGACGCTTGAGTTTATCTGTTCCTCCATCACCACTAATGTCATTCATTACTAAGAAAACATGTTTCTTATATATGGTTATTAGCCATCGAGAAATTCGAGCAACTGTGGTTAAATGGTGTTATGGGCATGCCGATGAGGAGATCAGAGGGAGTGAAAAAGTCGGAGCTTTTTGCAAGTTGCATTTTTGTTTCAGTTTTTGATTCTGTGCGGATTGTTTATAAAATTTACTAAAATTACCCACCATCAAACATTTATGGCCCAGTGAAACAACAACGACCCGTAATTTTTTATTTTTTTGAAGTACCACCACCAGCCATTTTGAATTTAAATCAAACGCAACCACCCATAAATTTTTATTTCAGTTGCCTTCCTCCCCCATCCCACACAGATTTTGCTGGAACAGCCCTTACATTTTTGTAATAAACATTTAAAAAACGTGCTGTTGAGTTGTGTGCCCGGCTGTACTCTTTACCAAAACACACGCACCATCGGATTACCAATTCACACAGAGACGAACATGACTGGCAAAACTTAGAAATGCTGTATTCCCTCTGAATGCCTCCTTTGAAAGTCTGGTTGGAAAAGAAGTATGTGGCAAACATTGCTCAACTATAAATAAAATTTAGACAGTATAACTTTCAACTGATTGCCTTCAAAAGTCCTCATCATCAGTCAGTACTATACCGCCATCGAATTGGGGATCCCGCACTTTGCTTTCCGAGTCTGACTGAGGCACGCTAATCGAAGTCAACTGTAGCTGGATGTAGTATGGAACAAAGTTTTACAATTCCAGAAACTATCCAGAAATGTTCAACAAACTACCAGACCCAGGAACGGACGAATGACTATAAGGAATTGGCAACAAAGACGGCATTTTGCAATAACAATGCACAGGGTAAAATGAAAGTGAATTCATATATGACGCCAACTTCTGGTTTTAGAAGAGCCTGCATTTCGACAAATTAATTAATCACAAAAATGGTATCCAGCTATCAGAACATCTAAAAAACCCAGAATTTTCCTTTCGACAATAACCTCATGACTGGTCTTTCACTGTATTTCAAGTGACACGCAAATTACGACCGTTCTATAAAAACAGACTTCTAGTGGGAGGAATGACATAGTCCAAGTTCTAAGCTGCTTAACAAATCACATACACCCCACAAATCTTATACAACAGTTTCCGAGTGGTACCTACTTTTTGAGGAAGAAATGGACGATCACTAATGCTGTTTATAGATTTGAGAATAAAGTCCTTCTCAAACTTTTCACCATGGGGTATCTATAAGAAAAGAACAACTCAGTTAACAAGAAACGAGTCTCAGTGTCCTATGATAATTGAGCAAGAACGGCAGACAATAGTAATCCTTGAATAATTTCCAATGTTCACATTATTTTGTGCATTAGTAAGATGTTAAGATAACGATTCATTACCCACACTTTTAATAAAAAGCTTAATCAGCAGACATGAACAAATATCGTAGCCTTTTTGTCAGCATGTAACAAGAGCACTGCCATAGCCATGAAGGCCACTATTAAGTTAAAGGTCACAAGTGACTAGTACAAGTTTCAAAATGTTTCTTTGTACAAAGGTTCTCACCAGGACATTTGACATTTGTCAACTGTTTGAACGACAACTGATACTTCTGACAGAAATTATTGAAAAAAACATGGTAAAATGTCAATCATTTCGGACAAAAATAATTGCCAAAATAGCTCCCCTTACTTGCATTTTCAAGGGATTCTAGCACTGTTGTGAACGCCCACAATTTTTCAAAATATTGTCTATTAGTAGCTATTGTACAGAGCTTGGAAATGGCAGAGTATCATTTTGGTACAAAGCATCATTAACGAAGAAGCGAGAAAACAAAATTTTACTTGTCTACCATATTGTACCTTAAAATGGTCAGACTTCTCCGTAACGTCAGGTAACAAAACATGCCCATTAAACTTCGTATTTGGGTATGGTTATAACATGCGGTTTGTTTTGAATTTATACATTGACGGTTGCATTTACACAGCTGTAAAAAATTAAAATTTCTAACCGTAACTCGAAACCACTGGTCGCGACGTTGGCGAGTGTCTCCCCTGTCACCACCCCTGCCACCGCGGTGGCTCAGGGGCAGCCCTAGCCTAGACATGGCGGACGATTGCTCATTGTCCATAGCCAGTCGACCTCCGCCTCCTCCTGGGGCAGGGCGATGACCTCGCCGGGACGGAGGACGGGCTCCGTATGGGTTACTAGAAATGGATACAGGCAAATGCGTGTACGCAGCTTCAAACATTAGTCTTAGATACATAACTATGATTACATCAATCAAGCGACATCTGTCAGTTGTCAAAGAGTTTTGGGTAGTCAATGATAAAAGACAATAACAGAGAACACTGACAAATAAGTAACAACTGGTACTCTAATCAAAAAGAGACTAAAACCAAACTATCTTTTCTAACAGTATGTTGGTAATGGTCTAATATGTGTCCAATTTTTGAGAACCAGTTTCCTCCACTGAATAAAAGGCATCAAACTGGTTCTCAAAATACGGGCACATTATATCAAACTATTGCCCAGTCTGTAAGTGACCAACAAGAAGCAATTTCTTCCATTCTATGTAAACAGCTTATTGTATCTTATTGTATCTTTCCTGAAAACTAGAGTAACCCCTGGCCAGTCACAAATTAAAGAAATTAATAGAGATCAAAGCTTATCTTCAAGAAAAACAATAGCAGCTCTGCGATAAAGTACGGCAGTCATACAAACAGCCTGCTGCCATCTCTTTCAGTGTTCAGAAGACAATTTAAACAGACCTCAACCACAACGAATTTTCCGTTTCATTTCTTACTGCTATTAGACCAAAAGGTGGCGCTAAGTCCAACAGAAAGTGATGAATGGATGTAACATTCGAATAATACACTTATATCTAGAAACAAAACATCTTACACAGATCATCACAAGTCACAATTTTGATTTTTGAAGTAACTTATAAAGGCTGAATAAAAAAATCGTACTATCTGCTAGCAGAGTGTGGGGAGACTTCATTGCCCATTGATACATCACCATCTTCATCGAGACGAGAACGGGGATTCACGCCACCTGAAAGAAAATCGCTATAAAAATTTGTCATGTTCAACTATACAAATTTCTGCAGACAATGTAATAGAGCAAATCCTCAGACCTATTCAAATTCACAAAAAACACAGTGCGCAATCCCAAAAGTAACCCGCGAATAAGCGAGCAAGTTGGAATGATCACAACATTGACTCTAAAAAGATAATGCTTTTTGCTATTGGGCAAAGATTTTGTCTTCAAACAAAGTACAGGGCTAAGCAATGTCACGTATTATTAACTTATCAAGCTTCATCATCCTATGCAGACCCGCAGCGCTGAATCATTCGTCTTGTTTTACCAATAGCAGCAGGTTTGGGAGATTCCACAGTATACGACCCTTCCGTTGCGGCATTATGCCACAAAATCCTGCATAATGCATTTCCACTTAACTCAACCAGGCTTTTTCGTATCTTTGTTATGTGAGGACAAAAAGTTTCCGAGTTGACTAGACCAGCAATTTGAAAGGAGACTCGATTTTGATGAACTTTCTTCAATTTAGAACACAACATGGCAGAACAGTGAAAAAACATTTGATCAAAATTTTCAACAAAAGTTAACAGGAAGAAAACTTTACGTCATTATTTGCCCGTCACTTGTCCAGTTTCTATTGTACAGAAGTCATCAATGAACACAAAAATTCAAACACTTTATAAATAAATTAGCTTTTGAAACTTGGAAAACTGACAATTTTGACAATTACTTTTATTTGAACTTGAGGACACTTTTATTGTACTCGATATTTTTTCTCATTATGGAGGTGACATATACTGTGGAACTGCTATTTCATAACAAAACACTGAAAGACAGTGGTATCCAACAGGCATTTCAGCAACAAGGATTACAAATGGACCAAGACAAAGAGGCGTATGTTTCAGGACACAAATAAGTAAGACTTAAAGTTATACCTCGTCCTCGTGCTCCAAAGCCCCTACTGCTTCCCCGGCCACGGGTAAACTTCTTTCTGTTCCCTCGTCTGTTCGACGACTGGTTATAATAGCTGTTAGCATTGCCACCACCTGCAGCAGAAAGGTTTTATGAATGTTTATTGAATTATTTATTGTCAGTTTTCAGAGTAAACATCAAACATTAGCCCATGGCTATTATCAGTGACAATTAACATATAGGACATATACAGTTAAAACCGAGCTGAGGAACAAGGGTCTAGCAGTCTGGTGGGATCTGAACCCACGATGTTTTGATTGGAAAGCGAATGCTCACCGCTAGACTACACTGCCCCCCTTTGATACTTACGCAGCAGATCTAGGAAATCGGGTAACAACTTAAAGTGCACAGGCAGCAGTTAAAATGTCTAACCAGTGTTCTCCACAACAGGAAATTCAAACCTGACTTAAATTTCAAAACTCGTGTACATGCGTTCAAAAGTCAATATCTGTACTGTGGGGAGTTCGTATGTTAAGTCTTGAAATAAATAAATGTACTGAACTGGTACAAAAAGTCGAAAGTCATAAAATTTGCTTAAGAAATGAATTATCTCCCCATAAATAATAAATAATTGCAGGCGATCTGATACACGTTGTACTAGACGTGCGCAGGCCTCGGATGTGGGCCCATTGCACTGATCACCTGGAAATATTTTTATGCTTTATTAATATATGGTTAAAACCGAGCTGAGGAGCTAGAAACCTGGCTCAAGGGTTTAGCAGTGCGACCTGGTGGGACTAGAACCCACGACCTCAAGTGAAGAAAGCGGGCACTTATCAACCAGACCACACTGCCTCCTCATATGTCCCCATTCTTCAAACTCATTCCACAGGTTTGTAAACTCGACGCAAGTGAGCCAAACTCGTGATGACAAAATTCAAACTCAATGCAGTGACGAGTGAAAACAGGTTGTGGAGAACACTGTTCCCGGACACGTGAAGTTTATTTTTGAAAGCATATTGTTTCATTTTCAATTAAGGCCATTTTTACACTGCGCACGGTCCTGGCATGTGCAGTGTAAAAATAGGAGCGCACACAGTGTAAAAATGGTCAGTTGTCGATTTGGGCAACTGAATGAAAGACTGGGCACAAAAAAGTAAAGTTTGTTTACGGGAGTATTTGTTAGAGTTGGAACGACTTAAAGACATTGACGGCCTCCTAAGGTGTTCCAAAAGGTACCTATAGCAACATGTACTTTGATTGCTTAATCAGTGTTAGGCATAATTCGCTGAAACACTTTCAACGTATGAAGCCCCTATAGGAGCATTGACACGACCAAAATCAACATTTTTACATGTTTATATTCAGCTTCTTAGTGTTTTTGGAAACTGATGTTAAAAACGTTGATTTCTTCCACGTTATTATCAGCTGATTATGTCCTGTCCAAGAATCATTTTGCATTTTCTACTGATTCCTCCTTTTATCACTCAAGTGCGACCCTAATCTTCCATTAGCAGGGGACAGAACATGATAGGCTGAAACTGGGTTTAATATCCTTTTAATCATATTCCAAATACATTTTGGCACAAGAAAAATTTTTATCAGGCGAGTAAAATTGATAACCCTTGCTGGTGCGCACGGTACCTGAATCACCAGTGAAATTTGTGCAAGTCTCAACAAATCGTGAAGGCAGAAGATAACTTGAAGCGAGTTAACACTATGTTTTGTAATGTATATTCAACACGATTCAAACTTACCCAGAAAATTGTTTCGATATTTTCTTAATTTGTCACAATGAAATAACCACAATGGATTAAGACATTCAAGAGAACTAATTTGTTATCAGTGCTGTTCAATATTGTCAACATGGCAATGGTTATAAGGAAAAGACCCCCTTGTACCACAGAACCCCTTTGCTGGCGCAATAATGGAGGGTTTCAGCTAAACAATCTTTTAAATCTCTCACAACAGTCTAGACAGTTACACTTCCTTTAATTTAAACATTCAGTCCTTCTTTCACCTTAGTGAATAGACAAGAAGAGCAATGCTTAACTGTTCTAAGATGACACCGACAGTGACAGTGTTGTTGGCCACAGTGTCAGTGAATAATCCTGTCCTAACGTGGTCTGCTTTAGACTGTTTCTAAAAGGAGTGCACAGCAAATTCATCAGTGAAAACACACTTTCCGGTATGTTTTGTGCTCCGCTAAACATCTTTTCATAATTCTTCTCTAGTAGAACTTGTTTATGTTCCATTTTGAGCCAAAGATGAACGGAATCTTTGTTTTTAATATTAGGTTTGTGTTTTTAATACGTGAGAGTGGAATAATGTATGACTGGTTCTAGCACTCCTGTATGTGACGCTTTCTTTATAGGAAAACCAGTTTGTGACGTTTCCAGTGTCTGGCAGCCTCGTGATTAAAGTCAGTGGGTTAAAACACAATTTTTTTAAGGTTGTCTGAGGTTAAAACAACGATCGGAGTTGTAATCGTTTAGAGGGGAATTTTTTTACCCGGATGAGGGGAATTTTCCTTGTTTTTTTAATATTTTTGTGAGGGGAATTTCTAGGGATCAAGGGCTCTGGTTGCTATCATATAATATACTCCTGTTGCAATCATCCAAATCATTCATCCTTGATCTTTCTGTGGTGTCTTGTCATTTGTCAGTTTTATGGTTCCCCGAATGTTTGATTTATGTATACTGCTGGCGGTAGGCTGCTGGCAGTCTTTCAGTGGACAACCAGGACAAGCACCTCGACTGGGTTTTAATCAAGCTTAGGTAGCTGTGTTTTAACAGGTGAGTACTTTTGGAAGCCTACCTAGTGAACGTGTAGGAATACAACTTTCCAATACGGGCCACGTGTATCCAAATTCCCATACGGGAATGGCCCAAATCGGAATATTCCAATTTGGGCCGGCTTCCGATACAGGCCTGGACAGCATCACCGTCTCTACTGGGGCCAAGTCGAGAGGGTAGCACTGTCTAATAGCAACATGAGTTTAGAGGTTTAATCACTATAAGGCATAATTCGATGAAAAGCTCCCGGGTATGGAGGACCTATGAAAATGTTAGCGTCTCTACTGCCACTTGAGATGGTGGTATTGGGAGAGTCCACAGCCATCTACACCACAGGCAGTGAGCATTGGTGCAAAGCTGAAAATATTAAATATACAGGCACATAAAATCTGACACAAAATTAGAGTCATTAAAAACTTTTGAGTAAACTTAATAATTTACAGGTGTTGGAAAATTGACGTTCTGTAGTTATTTTGCTGCTTAAGTTGTGGAGCGATCTTTTATGTTGGCTTTCGGCGCCATGACATATTGCGTCACCTATTGGCCAATTTCTTTTTTTCCGATTCTTCAATTAACTGTTCTTCTTCCACAAGGTTGCGTACATCTCATAACAAATTATTGGAACTGGTTCCATTTCGTTACAAGTTTTCAATATTTTAATACCAGCAAACTGAATTTCAGAACAAATTTTGGTGCGAAGTTGCAATTATCTCGCGAACCCGAAACATGTCGCGAAAATTAGGAAATGGTGCATGCGCATGACACGAGCGAACTGTATTCAAAACAACAACATACTTTTCATTGTTGCAAAAGGCTGACATCCAGCCAGCTGTATGAAGACTGTCGTCAAAATACAGGTAGGACTAGACAAGGTCAGGGCTCGACATAACGAGCTGTAGGTCGCATTTGCGACCTGAAATCTGGAAATGCGAGCTGAGATTTTTCTCAGATCGTATCAAGTCGCAAAATGCGACCTGGAATTTCCAACGAATGCGACCTAAATTATTACAGTTCTCAACAGATACCTGGCAAATACAAAGCAGCTCTTGTTAATCCGACCGTTATTTGGTTGTTGCCAAATCCAAGTTCAAAAGAACACTATCCGAGAACAGCCCCCCGATGACTTGTAAGCAAGTCGCGTGAACATGGGATATGCAGAATCGATCTTTGACGCGTTTCATTGGCTAACACTTTCGGCCACTTTTGTAAATTTATGGATTCGCCGAAGAAAGTTTCGGGCCATTGCTTAACACGTGATAAAACTTCACAAAACGACGGTGTTTCTACTAATTCTTAAGCGATCAACTTACTAAACTTTGTAGTGGACAAACATGTTTATTTTTCACATATTTTCACATTTAATCATTATTACATGTACCAAATATCCACGACAATTTCCCTGATATCGCAATTTGGCACCGTTAGTGCGCAAGCGGTCCCTTTCAGACAATCGTGACTTAGACTGAGATGTGCTTCTCCTTTTTATCGTATCAAGACAGCCAAAGTGAAAATGACAACCTTATTAATCGCCAAACGACGGTCACGTCTTTGCTTTTGTTGAGTAGTTAGTTATGTAACTGTTAGGTGGCGCTAGTGGAGGGAGTTGGAATAAAGATGGCTTCCGTCTAAGACTGTGTTTATTTTATCACATACAAAATCCGTCAACATCAACTCTTTCAGTTGCCAAGAAATTCTCAAACCCTTTACTTGTTTCTGGGGCTACGTGCACGAAATATGATTTGTCTTTCACACGTTGTTGCCAACGTAAAGTGTAGGCCTACTCCAGCGATTCAAGTGCGTGAACTCACGTGTGCATACCACTTCAAAGAACAGCGACAGTCCTAAATGAAAGAGTATACCGGCTTGGCTCTGGTTTATTTGAAAATGAACTCAGATTCCCAGCGTTATAAAAGGCCCGATGTCCCGGGACCGATATAACCCAGAACTGACGTTTTCCTGTTCCGATGTTTCCCCGAGGTCGACGTTCTGTAAACCCTGTATTCTATGCCGTAGCCAGCTATTGCAACTAAACTGGCACTAGATGCGAAATTGTGGTTTAAGTTAGCGAACTTTTTATTCTTCTTTTCATACACCTCCCGGCAACTTTTCGCTCCCCGAACCACCGTAGACGTAAAATGTTCAGACTCCTATAGAAACAACCTTGTTCCGGCTGAAGCGGGCAGTTAAAAACAAAAGCATTCCGGGTGGCTAAAAAGGGTACAATGTAGGTGGTAACAATATCCAGAAAGTCACCCTTACTAGATGGAGTTTGCCTCGCAAAATCGTATTATTATACCGTAATCGTTCGGGTTAACGCCCATGCTCAGTTAACCGCCCTCCCCCGATTTTTTGGATTCGCCAATTTAACCGCCCAGGGCGTTAACCCGAACGATTACGGTAACATTTCTTACCATTGCAGCGTTGTAATACCTTATTACCGCAAACACTGAGGTTAACGACTATGCTCACACACAAGCCCACTCCCTACCTTTAAAGTGTTTCATAATAAGCGCTCACTGATCTATTAACAGTCCCCTCTTAAATGTTGAGAATTTCCAACTAAGCGCCCACAGTTCAAGCTAGCGCCCATCATAGCACACCACAAACAACCGCGTGTTTTAAAATTGACACGCAGCTTATGTGGTGTGTCACTTTCATTTTACACAACTTCAGTTTTCAAAAACTTCTTTTCACAATATGTAAAAACCAAATCCCGGCTTTGTTTTATATCTCGTAAAGAAAGTTAACAGTATTGACATGCCTGTCGTTTTGTGACTGACCTATTTTTCCCGTACTTGGAAGGTATTGAGAAGCAAACTCACCCTTACAGTAAAGTCGCGTGATTTTCGGACGGCCCGCCATTTTCGACCAAGAATAAATATTTCCGAAATGAGTTTTTCATAGT
>NMRA01001673.1:0-11884 GCA_002633005.1 Phoronis australis
AATGTCGGAGTCAGAACCTCTTGTGACGATGTCGCCAGGTGTGGGCTTGTTCGCCTCAATTATATGAAGGATGACTCTGATGTTGGCTTCAAAGTAATTACAATTTAGAGATGGAACTGATTCTGTGCATACTTCTCCATCTTCAGCAAAGTACATGCACTCTCTCATCACTCCCCAATATATTTCAGTTCCATCTAGAAGTGGACTGTAGAAGTTGCTCAACCAATCCTTGGCGAGAAAGAATAACTCTTGTTTGAACGACTCCCACTCGAGTTGTTTCGTGAACTAGGTCTCTTTTCTTTTCAGATCGTTTTCTAACAAGTTCGCCTCTTACAGCAGGTCTTATTGTCCCTCGGGGTCCAAACAACCCTGTGTTATCTATAAACCCCAAGAAAAACTGCGTCTTATGTTGTGGATATGGCGTCCAAATTTGCTAAACTATCTTTTGGAAATTTTTTTTGTTGCAATTACAAGTTTAAATAAATCGTTAACCGGTTGTTAATTAAAAAGTGTTTAAATTGATACACAAGGATTTTTTTGTCTTAAGTGGTATTTTTTGTTCATTTCAAATAACGTTTTATCTATACCAGAAATCAGAATTGTTGTATTTCCTCTTTTGTACAAGTTCATTTTTGGGGGTCTTGTTGTACCCCTGGAAAAATGAATTCTTAAGTTGTGATTATAGTGTCTACAGTTACTAAGCTATCTTTTGAAAACAGAACTTTTGTCCCCACTTAAAAGTTGAAATAAATTGCTAATTGGCTGTTAATTAGCAGGCATCTTAATCAATAAACCCCAAGAATTCTCGCATCTTAACTAGCATCATTTTAATTTAAGTGGTGAATCAGATTTGAATGAAATAAAATGGATTTTTGGGTCCCCTTTTGGACCACCCCAGGGACCTAAGCCCAGGATTGTGCAATGAAGACGCCCCTTTCCTTCAATGGAAGGTGATTTACAATAAAATCATGCACTCAAACCTTTTGCACTCAAAAGTGTGAATAAAGTCTTGCTGGCTGGTCTTTTGGTTAGCATCACTTGTGCTGGAGTAAGTACTTAGTGTGCTGCTTCTGATAACCTAAAACGACTACCCACTACTCCTAAAACATAACTTAGACGGAAATTTTACAGCTATGAGAAAAAAAGACTAGGAAAAAGTAGGAAAAGTAGGAACGCTTGAAAGCCTGGTTTAAGAGATACAGCTATGGGCGTTAAACAAAACAAAACAACCACTAGGTGGCGCCAGAGTAGTCAACGTCGTCATCATCAACCGTCCTCTTCACACTGAGCACATTATAATGCCAATTTTCAAAACCATCCTTAGAATGATTTGGATGATAGAGAGGTAGATGCCAAAAAACACACTCGAAAACAGCAAAAATGGCCACTAGCTGGTGCAAAGTACCTTGATTCCATCCGAAAACGGGAGGATAGCGTCATCTCACCAATAGATGCCCGTATTCAAAATTTTATGAAAATCTGTTGAGGAAATTTGAAGATACAGAGGTAAACGTAAAACTAAAATTGCCACCAGGAGGCATACCAGTAGTCAGATCCATCCCAAAATCATTGTCGTCTGTTGTCAACATCATATAAACACGTCGAATCCATCTGAAAACCGGAGGATAGCATCATCTCACTAATGAGTACTATATACCAAATTTTATGAAAATCCATTCAGGACTTATGAAGAAAAAGAGGTAAACATAAAAAACTAAAATTGCCACTAGAGGGCACATTTGTAATCTGATCCGTCCGAAAGTTTGCTCATGTCGCCCCATCCACGAAAGAAACACATGTGCTAAATTTCATGAACATACAACAAGGCGTTTTGTAGATAGAGCAGCGGACGCCGGATGCCGGACGGACGGACAGAGATGACGGCATAATGCGTCCACATATAAATACGTGAACGCATAAATATATCAAAATATTCCCCACGTTTCGAGCGATGTACTCTTTGTTGAGGTTATGATACAAACTGCTGTATACATGTAGATGGATAGAAATAAAATGGCAATACATTGTCTCATACAGCAGTTTAATATTGAACTATTTATAGATAGATTTTGCTATATATTTTCAAAACAATTACAGCCTCAAAGTAGGTCAGTGGTAGTACTAAGTGCACCCAAGCTCATCATTGTACAAACCTCAGGTTCAGAGTCTGACAGCAGACAGGGAACCAGGTTAGCATTCTGTCCTTTCAGCGGGAAGGTAAGATCAAACGCTTCCGTCAGTCGAAGTAGCCACTGATGCTGATCAGATGGATATTTTTTCCAAACAGCACCAATGTCTGCATGGAAGAATCGGCCATCCTGAAATACATTTAGCAATCAGAAAAGTAACAGCTGCCTTAAAGCACGCAGAAAGACATAAAGAGTACATCTACAATGAAGTGCACAATTTGTAACAATGTTGAGAGAGCTGGTCAGATTGCCACGTAATATACGGCAAAGTCAGCTGGGAATAGTAGCAAGAATGCTGAAAAAAATTAAAGCACACCAACTAAATGTCACAACGTCTTATTCATCTAAGTTCAACATCACATTCAATCAAACATTTTTCATTTTGCATGAGTGACTATTCAAGAGGAGCTAGGAGGAGGGCGTTTCAAATGCAGGTATTAATCTAGTCTGGCGTTTGCCTGCCAGCTAGCCTTTTGTCAGGTTGTTCCAAGACCCCACAACCGCTGACCCCCTCGACCCACGGCCCCTCGACCCACAACCCCCTCGACCCACCACTTATAATACCCAATAGCTAAAACTAGGTCTGGTATCCTCTTAAATGAAGTGAAGGTATCCTACTTATCAAGCTTCATTGTTTACCGTTATTGGACTCTCAAACACATTAACAACGCAGGCCATCACATCAACTATCCATTGTGGGTTGACAACAACTTTAGATTTGAGGAACTGATTGGAAAATCGTTGAATTGTTCCAAGGTCATTCAGGAAGGTCACCGCATTTTTGAACTGCAACAAATTAAAGACATTAAATGAAACGGTGAAAACAGCGAATCAATTGTGTAGGATTAGTTAACAAAAATAATAAGCATAAATTACAATAATTTAAACCCTTTACATGTTTATGTTTACCGTATTCGCCTAAGTAAGCACCAATACCTCTATACCCCCAATGCGTTTTCAGACTTCGCTAAAATAACCGCTCAGCCCATGAACGTTTATATATGCGAAAAATGCCTTACCTTCAGTACTAAAATTCTACAGAAACATCTTCAATTTATCAATAATATCCGAAAGTCCTGAAAAAATCATTGTGCTCAGAATTTCTAGACCACGAGCCTTATCGCTATGGCAGTATTTGGCTGTGACTGTACACTTCAAACTTACACAGTGCTTCAAAAAGAACGCAAAAGTCGAAATCAAATTTTTATTCAAGAAGTCAATTGACTATCGTGAGACAGCAAAGCATCAGTCAGCAAGTTTTTGCATCAGTCAGCAAGTTTTTTCCAAAAAAAGGATCATTCTTTTAACCATGACATTTGATAGCAATGCAACACAACTCTGTGGAAAGCTTACAGATACGTCACAGCGTGTTAAGTTGATAAATCCTAGCTTCCGATTTCACCCGTTTCGGAGACCGGGTTTCAACTGCCTTAGGCTACAATAAGCGCCCCCCTTCCGAAACCAATTTTTCTAAGCACCCTGGGCGCTTATTAGGGCGAATACGGTAAAGAAAACATAATGTGCATTATATGAGTTAAGCCCAGAAAACGCTAGAAAGCACCTCTTGGCGTAATATTAACCTGAGGAATAAAAAATAAAAATACTAAATTTCTCAACAAAGTAAAAAAGGAGGCCTACCTTCCATTTCAGTCGAAGTTTAAAAATAATACAGCAATGAACATACAGTATCCTTCTCGCTAAACATTCAGAAGATTTAAATTGAAATATTCGAAAATCAGGGGAAACGGGGTATTAAACCAAGCCCTGTATGCTGACAAACAAAATGTTTTCAAGTTAAGGATGCACGTTTGTTTGAAAGATCAATTTGCTCACACAAATGACTTCAACATTTTTGCATACAAATACCACACATGCAAAAGTCAAAACAACCATTTCATATCTCCTTTAGTAAAAATGAGTACCTTAATATGGTAAAAGTGCTAATAAAACTAACTGTTCGTCACCCAAATGATTGTGTTATATGTTTGTTTTGGGAGCAAAAAAACTCAAGACGGGTGTTCACTGTCTCTTCAAGAGAACTTGGAAGAGGGTGCTAAATTTGGTTGCTAGCTAAGGTAAGACACTGTAAGTTTACTTACCTCGGTTTCATCGATAATCCCCACTTCACTTGCCAAATTTTTCATGTCAGTGATGTCAATCAAGTTCAGTTTCTTCTGTTCACGCTCCCTGTCATTTAAAGTTTAAAGCTGATTATGAACCTGTCTTTGGTTAAAACATAACATTTGATTTAGACAACTAACGGTTCTAAAACTGAAAATACTATGTTAAGATACTTTTTGGAACCAAATAATTGCACCTTGATGTCTGGTAAGTGTACAGCCGTTTCGTCCATATCTCAAGGACTTCATTCACCACTGGGTGCGCTCTCTTTTGTTGTAGGATAAAATGATAAAACAGTACTTGGAATTCCCAAATGCTGTCCAAGAACATGCCAGAGATCTCCATCACCAGATCTCTAATTAGGACTTCAGTCACAACATTAAATCTACACCTAGAGAAGTGGAAGCATAGAGTACGAGAAGCAATTGAGATCCAAGTCCACAGGCCTAGTAAGAATTCAAATATTATTATAATATGATTTTGTACAGCAAACTCCGCCTTGATGTGACTGTGTGTTTATCATTATCATTTACCCTTTTTAGCCACCCACAATAATTTTTTCTGGTAGTGGCCCACTTCAGCCGAAACAATATTCTTTCCAAATGTGTCTGAAAAATCTACAAAGTAATTTCACTGACGGCCCAGGGAATGAAAGTTGGCATAGGGCTGTACGAAAAGAAAAGTATAACATCAGTTTGCTAACCACAATTTCATGACTTGACTACCCGTTTTTTTGCAATAGCTGGCTGTGGTCATGGAACAACAGGCCTAGGGAAAATCAACCAGGGGAAACATCGGAACAGGACAATATCGGTTCTGGGGAACATCAGGTCATCACCACTGTGTCCGTCTCTGGCGCCGTGCTCTCTTTGATCCAACTTAAACATCCATTACAGGCCTTCGTTGTGCCCCTTTCGGCGCCTCCTTGGTCCTATGTATTGCACCGGCCCCCTATTTGGATTCAAGGTGTCCTATTTTTTCTTGCGGGCCGTTTTTTCGTGTATGCGGAGGGAGGGTGGCCTGTTTTGTACTGGCCTTGGTGCGACGTCAAGTTGGTCGACTCAACGGCCTGGGTGACATCACTCCGTTGGCTTAATTTCACTCCCTCCAGCTTCTGTCGCGTATAACGGGCTTGTCGCCGCCAAACTTAATGATGCCTCATTAAAATTTGTTTACTCTTCCTTGAGTCACCTACTGGCCACTTTCCATGTTCTTCAATCAACTGTGAGGTTGCGTACAAGTTTTTACTATACTAAAACCGGAAAACACAACTTCAGAAGAAACTCTCAAGAGATATCGCAAAATTTTAGGAAATGGCGCGTACGCGCGTTTCACGAGTATGCACTGTTTTCAAAACGACAACAGATTTTCCTTTGTTAGCGTTTATAGCTTTTTTTACCTCTATGAATGGCTGTAATGGGCAAAGTAAATGTCGGTTCATTCCCAGATTCTGATTGCACCACTGCATTTTGTTAGCTCTAAGTTTCACGATAAGGTGATTAGCTGAGCACCCGGTTTGTGTGAAATTACGGTGTTTAACGGAGCTCTACACACGGTTACCTAGCTGCAGTGTGGGTTGACGATAGTCTTCATACAGCTAGCTGGCTTTCTACCTCAGTATGTACATTTAAGAGAATCCCGCAGCTGCTTGAAGCTTTGATCATGGTCTCTTCAAGTAGTATTCCTGTCTCTTGCGATGAACACTCGGTTCACTCTTAGCTGCTACGGCTAGTAACGTAGAGCTGCCGTGAGAACTTAACAGGGACCTCAGGGGTCTCACGCTCCACTGGTTTATTTACAAGAGATAATGATACCTGCAGCTAACGCAGCAAATAGAACTACTTTCGTTATCAAATTGGTGTAGACTTGTATTAGAACTGTTTTTTTTTCTGTTGAGCCCAGACCGTTCGGAATTGCACCTTATACCAACTCCGGACGGTCTCTCACAATTTATCATTATGGCTGCTCAGAATAAGCTTGAGGGAGCAGCGGTCAAAATTCCTGGCTAGTGCATACATTTAAAAATGCATGTTTTCCTTAAGTTGTAAGCGAAATATTCACGGCATTTTGTACAAGCTGTTAGAAAAATGACTATACATTGTTTTGATATAAGATGACTTTTAGAAGGCAACTTAGCTTCAGCCAGAGAAGTTTCAACTGCCATTCACTGTGGCGTTTTCTTGTTTGATTCTATAGCCCAACAAGTTTGGAAGATGACCCCCACAGCCAATATCTTAAATGAATAATTAACTCCATTCTGGCATTTAGGGTTGGAGGGCCAGCTCTATTTTGTTCGTTAATTGCTCTAATCTTCAATAAGATCATATCCTGCCTGACTGGACTGTGCTATTGAAAATAAAAGTTTTCATTACATATTTGAACATAAACCAATGGCATTTCTGAATTTCTTTCAAATGCTGGTCATGTTTAGTTTTTGTATAGCCAAAATCGTCCAACTACAACTGACGTTATGACAATCTATTCTTTCCGAACATACAAATTCGCTCTAGGTTTGACTGTGTACACAGTGCACATAGTCTGTAATAAGCCTGGTAGATAATTGGCCTGCGTGTTGTCATACCAGACAAAACAGTTCACAAAGGAGCTAGATGTTATCACATACGCACAACCCTCTACGTCTAGTAAAGTCAATGAATGGGAGAACGCCATCATGAACAAGCTAGCACGATGCTGATAAGCGCTCACCATGTGCATCTCAACAGTGATAGAAGAGGTGGTCATTTTTTCAAATATTTCCACAAGGAGTGAGCAGCACAGTCAAGAAAATTGCATCTATAGTAAATTATAGCAGTAGTCAGATTTGTCCGAAGATCAACGCCAGCCATGCTCTTCTTACTAGAATCAAAACTGGCAGAGCACAATAATGAAAATTTTTTCACTAGGAGGCGTGCAGGTATTTAGATCTGTCCAAGCTCTACTTAACTAAAATTATGTGATGACATTCCTTTCTTCACTCGAACATATTTGCCAAGATTCTTAAAGATCCATCAATGGGATATACTACAACAGACGCCTCACACCTGGATAGAGATGACAATATACAGATTATAAAAACTTGTGTTTGTCAACTTACTCAATGACTTTGTTGCGTAATTTCACCCAGACAGCAGGTATTTGTTCACCCATGTAGGGTTGCTGTAGAGCCGTTTGAATCACATGTTCTTGAAGCTCATCTATATTCTGAGAAGGTAAGAAAACTAATGAAAGTCATGCGAGTATATAAGATGTCAAGCCATTATGAAATAAATTTAGGATAGCATATCTTGCCAAAGAGATGGAACTGCGCTCAGCTCATAAACTTTCAATACCTTAAATCCTAGAATGTTCCATGCAAGCCACTGACAGATGGATCAAGGACAAAACTTACAGTGCCACTCAACTCACAAATTAACTGTGACATTCTACAAAACAACATAAATATTTGCTGACCTGAAATTCTGCCAATCCACAAGTTATATCACTGAAAGTATCTCAGACTATCTCTGTGTTATTCAAAAATCAAAGTCGTGACATCCCATCTCATTTGTTATCACTTGTCTGTGATAGTAACATTATTACAAAGACATGCCTCATCTGATAATTTTGAGATGCCTTAACGCACACCTACATTGTTTAGCAAACATTTTGTGGTTGAATCTGTCAGGAAATGGAACCTTTTGACAGTGAAAATTGAGCAGACTGGGTGGTTTAGAACGTTCAAAATACCCTTCATATCATATCACACTCTTCAAACTAGCCTCTTTACATCCTCATCTGTATAATTCAGTCATTACTGATATTTAATAATCTAAATTGCATTTGTATTATTTTATTAATATTTCATATTTCTTGTATTAAGTTACTTGCTTGAAAAGTATTATGTGATAGATAAGTTTTACACTTAACACATGACGTGTTTATCTTCTATCAAATAAAGTTGTCAAAAAGCACTAGAAGGTTAAAATCACGACTGACTGTGTTTTTTGTTGGATAACTTCACAGTGCACACTTGCTCATATTTTAGGCTTTTTGAGCATCAAGTGTACAGTTATGAAGTAAATTGCTAATAGTCACGATAGACAAATGAACAAGTTCAACTTACTAGTCCAGTGAAGCAGCTGACATAGTGAAATCCAGCAATTTGAGGGAAACGCTTCTTCAACTGTTTGACAGGCAAATCTGAACGAACAACCTGGTGAAGCAAAGATCATTCAATATCAACATTGCACAAAGTCTGGCATTTTCTCATGTAGATTACACTTAATTAAGCGGATTCTGTAGTTTACAAACAATGCCAAACCAGTGACAATCTGCTCAGGTTCAACTTTCTATTTTTCTGGTCTTAAAGGGGAACGCAGTCGATCTTGATGTTTGCTTGGAGATACATTTTTCTGAGTTAATTATTGTTGCCTGGATGTGTATTTTCTCACCATCCAATAATCAAAAGTAACACGAAACGCCAAAATGTTTGCATCTTAGATCTGCATTCACTTCTATTACGAAAACATGAAAAACCACCACAAAATGTATTAAACACTCAGCGAGTACCACATTGTGTTTACTCAATGGAATTAGAACCAAGATGAGGCCTCAAATGTAACATTCTGTTCTTCCATGGATAGAATATAGCCTCCAGAGGAACCGTAATCAACAAGAATTAAAATGGATCTCCAAGATGACCAGGGATTTTTGCTTTTCCTATACGCAGCATTGAAAATGGTTGACTTCCCTTTAACTTAACACAACTGTTGATGCACTATTTTTATTTCGGATTGCGTAGGGTTGCGTATTGTAACATTTGTAAATGTTTCTTTCTACGTTCCAGTACAATCCGGGCTTATTCTCATGAACTGCTACAGGTATACTAATGCTTATAACGCTAACAGTGACTTCATGGAGCACAGAGCCAATATCATTGTAAGTTTATACTGTCTATTTTTTACATATTACGTAGAGTTCACTATATTCAATGTGTGTCATATTGTACAAGACTGTTCAAGACACGTTGTATTACCGCGTATCTTTACTGTAATATGAACGTATTTCACGAGATTTATTATAATTCCATTATATTTGTTTCAGAGAAACCGACCTTGTCAGATTGACAGTACAACATTTTCTTAGATTGTAAATAAATGTAATATATCTGATCACCCGTGAGTTCGAAGCCCATGGCTCCTACACCCACTTCCAGTTTTCAGTGCATTAAAAGTTTAAACTTTCACTTTTCAAGACATATGGACACCTGCAGTGTTGGCAGCTCTATGCCTTTATCTGCAGTTGTTTTGCCAACAGAGAATTCATCATGAGATTGCAATCTGACCAGTCAAGTCAATAAACAACTGCATTAATTTCTCTGCATAGGAAACTATGGATATTCAAGTGTTGACAACATCAGGGGCTTACAAACAGGTTTAACATAACAACTACTGTAAGCATGCAGCTATGCTGGTAACCAATCTAATCACATGTCTGCATCTGACCACCATTCTCCTCGATATAGGGCAAAACAACAATCGGGTTCGTATTGTACTGCTTGTCACTGAGAGTACCTTGTTCACTGATAGAGTTGTAAACCAGTCACACAAATTTCATATCATTTTGAAACAAGAGAGGATTGGAACACAACAGTCATTCTGACGACTTGGATTTAAAGAGCTTTCACTTAGGACAAACGTTGCCAAGAGAACAAAATACGCAAAGATAAAGAGACATTTTCAAATAACTAATTTCAAGTGTTCCATTGTCATCTGCCAAAAATGATAGTAATGGTGAGGACAGTTTAGTCACAAAAGAAATTGTCCACAGCCAGAAGGCAGATCCGCCATGTAATCCGGCATTACACATGCAGTAGATGAGATTATGGCCCAGAGTGATGAATAATTGTTAACTTTTAATCAACAAGGTATAAAATTATCATTTGCAGTAATATTGCCATTCAAGCTTCTTGAATGGCAGTCCACCTTGTAAGAAATTATGGCCCCTGTTCAACCACAATTTATGCCCCATGATTCAACCATGAACATCCGTCCTCAGTCAAGCATGCTGTTTTATGCAAGTGCAAAAATGAACACAGAAAATTTCTTTTTTCAAGTTTTGAATGCACTCAAATTCTTGAAATTACAGGGCTCTCGACGTCTATCTTTTCAGGTACGCTTGCTGACCAGTTCACCCACAACAATGACCCGACATTTGCACAGTCAGGCACCTTTGACAATTAGAAAGTAACTCACCTGGTCAGCATGTGTACCCACAACCAGAATGGGTGCCTTGGGAGCATGACTGTTTATGGAGCTAAGCCAGAAGTCCAGACCAGCATGTTCAAAACCCAGTCGCATATTCCAGACAAGAAGGTAAACAGCTCGATCAGACAGAAAAAACTACAAAATTTACAAACAGTCATGACAAGTACCATAATGTAGTTAATGTAAGACGGAAGCTTATCAGTACACTTACGTTTTTTAACCCAGAAGTTGTAAATTTAATTTAATGGAAACGTTATGTTATCTCTGAAATATCCAACAAACTGCAAAAACAGTCTTGCAACCACAATTATCATCTTTTTGAACTAGACTTAGTTTTATCTTTAGCAACATTAATAACGAATGGCACACCCAAAATGCAGTTAAAACGCAAGTTAAAATGCTACAAAATTTTATTCAAGTTAAAACCACAATTGATCATATCTTGACAAAAGCATCGAGGAAGGATGTGACTGTTCATATGATAGACCTGAAACATTTTAATGTAGCTCTACAACTCATGGTTTCTATTGCACGCGAAATGTTACATACTATATAATTCCAAATTTAAAAAGAATGCCATAACTTCAAATTATTTGAAAATAAATTTTACTGCTGAGAAATATATTTTAAAGTTGAAAAATCCAAAATCCAAATGAAATAAAAAATTCTGGACACCGTGGGAATCAATCTTTGCTGACTAAGTTATCAATTTCCTGATACATGTACATACTGCACACTTAAATTAATCTGAGTTGGTCCTGCACTGAGTGAGTGACGGTGTGTATAATATGTAGAACTTAATCAACACTATGGTTAATAATTTTGTAATGTTACATTTGAATGTCATTAACGCAACATTGTTGTTAACTAACTACCTGTAATATTATGTTTGAAGAATAAATGGTAAATAAATAATCTTATGGCATTTTTCTATAAACAAATTAAGGCTTACTTTTACATATCTTTAAGACCTTAACTAAATCTGATGATTATCACAAGAAAATATAACTCTGTAGAAAATACCTGATGAGTATTATAGTACACAGTTTGTCCTGCAAAATCCCATACACTATAGGTAAGCTGTCCCTCTTCACCGTATGAGTCCAATCGAACAGACCATGTAGCAATGTCAATGCCATCTGTTACCCGAGGGACATCGTAATTTGTTCTTCGTCCAGTCAACTGGTCCACCAAGCTAAAATGTGAAGAGCAGCAGAGTATTTTTCACGATGCCGTAATGCAATGCCTCACTAAAATCTTAGCACTAAAATTTTTACAAATTTTTTAAAATCAAATTTAATGATGCTCCTTTAAACCATATAGCAGATG
>NMRA01001674.1:0-11832 GCA_002633005.1 Phoronis australis
ACAGCAGTAGAAATAAAAATTCATGGGTGGTGGTCTTCAGAAAAAAACTCAAATTATGGGTGGTCGTTCCTGTAAGAAGTGATGCATTAAAAATGGGTGGTATTTTTTGACCTGTTAATGTTGACAGGTTGATTACTTCAGCCATCAAAACTCAGAAAAAAAATGCAATTGTCATACATCTTAACTTATTCCAATACAAAAAATCCCATATTGCCAGTGAACAGAGTGCAATATGTTCACTTAGCCATTTATCAAGTCATGGGCAACTTGATTTGAGCCAACTGTTAGTCTGCAGTCCTATTGAATTGAAAAGTTATGCATCACTAAACTGGTGTGAACACATATAAGAAAATTGATGATTTTTAAATAAAAAGTATGAGGAGTAAGATAAACAAGTTCCAATATTTACTTGACATAGAAGTATAAAAGAGTTCGTGGACACAGTTTGAGATTCATAAAGCCTTATAATTGTAAAAATGTTCATTGAAATTATAGACACATGGTGAACAGAGCCACCTGGTGGCTGCCAAAAGTATTGCTCACAGGTTACTTTAGTTTTTGACAATATTGGACAAGACAACTAGTTCTTGTCTGTCAATCATCTAAGTTCTGAACAGGTCCTCCTGGAGGCAATTTGTTTGTAAGTGTTGGATTTTATATTTTAGCCTATTAAAAATAATTAAAAAATTATGGGTCATGGGTTGGAGAAATAAATGAAAAATACGGGCGGTGGATACGAAATAAAAGTGCCTCCCCCCCTCCCATACAGATTTTGCTGGAACAGCCCTTACAAGACACAGCAGTAGTTAGATCAAACATATCTGCAAAATTTCATGAACACCCAACAAGGCGCTTTGAAGATACAGCTAGCCAAACGCAATCTGAAGTCGCATTGGTGAGCTGAATCCAGCACTGCTCTCTATATCTACTAAATTTTAGGAAAATCTACTGAGGATTCAAGACTATGTAATGGTGTGCACAAAGAACTAAAACTTCCATTAGGTGGCCCAGTGGTTATCGGATCAGCTAAACACAGGTATACTGTCTAGTAACACAAAGTTCAGATTCGGAATATGATGTATCGTCAAGTTTAATACCGCTATAAACCCGCCCTTCATCACAAAAAAAAAAACATCTTTGGCTTTAGACCACTAACCATAATGAATTCAGAGAAATAATCACTTACATGGGTTCTGCATTTTGAGAACCAGATATGTCAACTGAAAAACGAACATCAAACTGATTCTGGAAATCCGGGATCTTTGAAAGTGGCTATTGCTCAAAGTGGCCTCAAATTGTTCTACTAGATAGTCAAATGAGAGATGATTTCAGAGCTTACAATTTGTTATTATTTTAGAACAGGCTCTACAAGAAGACCAGTCATGGCATGTCAACTTATGCGAAGAGCACAGTTTCAATGAATAACAAACAAGTTCTTTCAAGACCAGAAATCCCTTTTGAGACTAATGTTATAGTGGTATGTGGTCAAAATCAAGAGTTCTCTTCTTGGGTGGAATGCAGGTTTATCGCTGCTTTAACTGATTGTAACAGCGAGTGGTCGAATTCATATAAGTGCTATTCAATGTTGAAAATCAAAGACCAACTGAACAAATGCGAGATTTAAAACAGAAATGAGATATGTCGAACTGAAAAAGATTTGAAGAGTAAATAACACAATATTTTCCTACTCAATTTATGACAAATTATTACCGTAAACTTATGAGTTAACACCGTGGACGCTTAAGTTGGGAAACCCTGAGACAGGGGGTAGGCGATTAACCAAGGCAGTGGGCGCTTAAACCGAAAATTGTCAAAATTCGAGGGTGAGCGATTACCTAAGCAGTGGCCTCTTACGTCCAAATTTTAGCTGAACTGTGCAAGCGCGTGAGGTGTTCATTTGAGCATGTAACTTGTACGTTCGGTAAATCAGTGGAACCCGACAACCATAAAGTTTCTGACAGCTGAAACTAAAACAGTATTTTTGACTTTGAAAGGGTGATTTTACGAGACCGTTGTCAAAAACTCAACTGTTTTCAAACATATTGTGATTAATTGCTCATTTCAAATCTCGGTCGACCCGGGAGATAAATGTAGCATAATGATGAACTCTGTGAGTGCAACTGTAACATGCGAATAACTTTCCAGTTCGATTGAGATCATTAGTAAACGATGAACCTACTGGTAGGCCTAATTTAACAAAAGCCCAGTTAATAAGTTCAAGCAGCGCTTAAGTTATTCCACAAATGCCGTCTAAAAAACGCACTTTTCGAGACTATCGTATGTAAGCATGCCATGTTTCCAGCCAACACGTAAGTTTCAGCCCGAGGCAAAGCTGCAAACAAAAGCACAAGTTCAAGCTCAAGTTCTGTTAACGGTAAGTTGGGGATGGGCGATTACCTATGAAGCTGAAATATGTGCAAAGTTGGGTATGGGTAATTACCCGAACAGTGGGCGCTTACATCGAAATTTTGACAAAAGTCAGAGATGAGCGATTACCCAAGTATGGGCATTAACCCGTGAGTTTACGATAGTACTGGGAACTGTGGAGTAGCTAATAGAATCATGTCACGTTCGTGCATAAGCTCACCTCTTCAACTGGAGTTCTGACACTCTGCGATCCACGGTCCTGCCTCTTCCTGGATCGGCGAGATGACATCTCAGGGGAACTTTGGGGTGAAAGGTCAGTGCTGACATTGGTCAGTTCACTGTCACTGACCAGAGGCTGCAATAATATTGCTTGGAGGCATGAGTCATGAAAGCAATACCCAACAGAAATACGCTCTCATTTTAATCACAATAACTGAAAAAGATTTAACCAAGTCATTAGGAGCACATAACAGCCTAGAAATAATTTATAGAAATTATCTCATTAGCTAGCACATGCAAATATTCTCAGAGACTCCGTACTTTTGCCGTATCGTACAATTCCTGTTGACACTTTACCTGTGTTTGCTGTTTAGATTTCCCAGGTATGGAATACACAACTTCGCCACCTGTAATAATTAAAAATTTTTACTACAACTTTACTATAGGTGTCAGATATACAAATTCACACAAAACTATTACTTTCACAAGACTTAACAAATAATAACTAGGACCTGGTCCCTGTTACCAACAAAATTCATTCATGACTCTGCTCGATAACTGCCAACTCACATCGCAGGAAATATTAAAATGGTACCGGCCCATTAACAGATATTGCCAACTCTCACATCTAACAGATCCTGTAACCCTCATCAACCCTCACAAGTTTGGAGCAAAGTTTGAGAACTTCTTGCAAAGTCTGCTAAATGAGTAAGTGTGACCTGCCCTTAGAGTGGTTGACATGACAACCGTAGGAAAGACCATCCACCAACTTCAAGAACCATGACACACATTCTGTGACCCACTGAGTATGTGTTTTAAGTTGAACTCCTGTTTTTATTGATCAAGTGAGACGCCAGCGGTACATTAGCAGGGTGGTTGAAATCGTCAAAACAGGTATCAGTATACCTTTAAAGTTTACTAGAAGCATGGCATGAGACTGACCAATTTGCATGTCGAGTCTGCATCTTCAAGTTTAGTCGCCTTGGGACACCATATTTTCTAGTAGCAGTATCCACTCCTTTCTGGGGCTGGACATAAAGGATACCAATATATGATCATTACACATTCCCATTCGACAGCATATTCACACAGCCCTGCATTTAGACAGGTGTAAATGTTTACAGGAGTACAAGAAATGAACACCTAGCCATTGAAACATATTAACTCATTTGCTCACCTGAAGGTGGGGTGTGAAGACGTGGTCGCCGAGACATACTCTGTCTGCCGTCAACTGTACTGGTTCCATAGCCAACTGTTGAGTAGCTGCAAATCCACATTACTTACAGAATGGTAAAGGTTTGTCATGCAGGCTTTGAACAACATTGCAAGATTTTGCCAATTTCTCTAGCAGAGTTTAAAACAAGAATTAAATAATGCTTTCAACTAGTTTTTTTTCAATTTCTTAAAACTGATGGCTTTGTTTCAGAAGTAGCAAAAATATGCAAAAATTTAACTTCAAGGCATGTCAAATTTAAGAAATTTTTGTTCAAATAGTATTTCTGACTTTTATGTCAACTTTGTGGTTTTGGCGTGCAATAGATTTTAGCGTGTGGAATTAGAGAAAGAAAAATGTTAAAGATTCTTTGTGTGTCCTAGGAAATTGATGAATGTGAGCAACCAGGCATTTTACAGCCTCAGTTCAACGCCTGTTAACACTTGCAAGTCTTTCTCATTCTCAGGCCATCAGTAGCTTACTCTGCTTCATCCTGGTCGTAATCATATAGACTTGTGTCCGGGTCACTGAGCCTTTCATCACCATCCACGTCACCAGGGTGAGCCAGGGTCTCGTCCGAGGCAGGCACCGGAGTGGCAAACATCCGTCCCAGCAGACTCGAGTTTAGTAAGGTGGTTGCCAGGCCAGTCTTGCCAAGGTCTGGCGAAGCTGCGGGTGGCGGAGTGGTGGGCACAGCTGTAAACATGGCAGTTGGCAGCAGGCCCGCCGCGATATTGGGCTGCAATAAAACAAAAAAGAGATCATTTATATACTTTTCGAGTGACAATTTTTAAAATTATTGTGAAGTACGTCAATTTATAAACCAGCATGAAAGAAATAGTTTTTGAAAGTTATGAAGTGGTCTAAACTGGCAAGGACTACCGTATTTAAAGATACCAGTGGAGATAGAGTGTCCAAAGTCTCCTAAGGTGTCCCTCTATGCTCAAAAGGTACTTTGACGGTATAGGCATAACATGACAAAAAGCATACACCCACCATGACTCATCGCGAGGACAGTGATTTAGAAATACCTATCACCCCGGTGTAACGACGGGATCTGATTTCGACTTCAAACCTCTCATAAACTATTATTGCACACACTGTGCATGAGCGGTTTGGTAACAAGGTGGCGTTAAGCTCCCGTGGGTGTCCCGCCTCACGGGTACGGATCGTCATGATTCATCCTGCGGCATTTGAGGCAACCTAGACTAAGGCTGACTAAGCCGCTCCGTTAGCCGTAAACCAACACGTGGAATTGGTGAAAATACAAAAAAAAAATAACCTCGCATATGTTCCAAAAGGCAAACAGACAAACCACACACCATTGAAAGAGAACCATGCTTCTTCTTCTTGTCTTTCTTCGCAGAATTCTTTCCTTGTTTTGGTCCTGCCATTCTTCGCGATGTTCACATTTCAAATTCATGCTATTTGGGACATGCGCAATGGGTGTGCTAGTTTCCTGTTAGCGTTATCCATGGTTCCAGTCACCAGGTGGCGATGCTGTGCTTAAAACGTCTGAATGAACCGGGCCAGGCAACCGTTCACGTTCAAAAATTCACCGCATTAAAGTAAATCACGTGAAAATAAAATAATGTAAATTACGACTAATCTTCATTGTTTTTGCAACTATTGGCGATCTTATTCACAAAACAATAACTGTTCGTGACACTCCTGATTATGATTCCGATGGCCCGGCGTAGCCACAAGTGTCACAGCAGGCAGCAGTGAGGCCTCAGGAAATCCTCTGATGAAAGACTCAGTGGAGCACTAATATAGTTATTGTCAGAGTTAATAAGCAGAAATATTGCAGATGAAAGAAAGGAGCCGATTTGTGAGCATCCTGTGAGTGATGAGAGGGCTCGTTGCCGAAGTGACTATAAGCCACTAAATATCAGTACTATAACCCCGAAAGCAATGTAACTAATATTGTTTTTTAACCCGAAAAGTGTTTTCCAAGAAAATCAAGCAAGTCGACAGGTAAGGGATGCGAGTATGACAAAACAAGCCGGTGAGTCCGAATCAGGCACGAATCTGACAGTGCAACAACTCTTTACTCAGTATCGACATGTTCAACACGGCACATGGGCNCCCCACACACAATTCAGTGCTGCGCCACCCAGTGACATCAGCATGATGTTATCGCCAACACTGTGACATTTTAGTGTGTCTGTTTTGTTGTTATTTTTTCAAAGGTTATGTGTGAAATTGTTGCTTTACATATAATGTAGCCATTTTTTAAGGAGTCACTGGGAATCATTTTATTGATCTTAGATCTCAGGCAAATTAGAGGCCATGTTTTGTGGCTGAAGTATTTGCATTTAACTGATTTGATAGCCCTTATACTACATTAGCTACCTTTTTAAGCATCACCTATACGGCATTTTTTTCACTCAGGGTGCACACTTTTGTTTCAGAAATGGCATTTTATGAAGTTTTAATTTCAGCTTTGATACTTCTTTTATTGGATTCAACATGACACAGGGAATATCAGGTTAAATTTTTGTAAAGTCTCCTGATTTAGTTTTTCAGATTTGGCCTGTTGAAATAACCAAAATAAGAAATGTGGGCTACGGAGAATACATCATTGGTATCGTTACATCCCAGTCCAGGCTTAAATCTGGCTTAGGAACAAGAAAGTTTATTACTATGGTAACTCATGTACTTGATCACTGAACATCAATATAAAAAACTAGGTTCACACCTGTGTATGCTTCACAAGGTGTGAGTATACAAATAAAACATAACAATTGTACTTAATCCTTAGACATACTTAGCACTTAACTATCATCAGGGTCACATCACTGTCTAAAAGAATGTCTAATTCCATAAACTACTATCAAAGAAGTACAAGAACACACTTTTCATTATCAGTGAACATTGTTTGCACAAATAAATCTCACATAACACAGAGGTCATTGGGGGACTACGGAGAATACAAAATGCGAAGCTAAGGTAACTATTTGTGGGAAGAAAATACTGGAGCAATGCAATAGAATTCATTTACTTGTCAATACTACTACTTCTGAATTACAAACAACAGTTGTGTTTAGAAAAAGGGAGATAATACCGTCTCAATTTTCTTTGCACTTGTGCAAATACAAAAATATAACGTAATGGAAAATAAAATTTTATCCTAGGACATACTCAGCTCTAAACTATAATCAGAGTCACGTCACCATCAATGGGGTGCCTATTTCCATCAACTACCCTCAAAGAAATACAGAAAAGCACTTTTCATCATCAGGAAACATTGAATGCATAAATCTCACATAACACAGAGGTCATGGAAGGGGCTACGGATAATACGAAATATGCAGATACCTGTTCATAAGTGGATGAACACTTGAGCAATGCAATATAATTCATTTACTTGTTAATATCAACACTTCTGAATGACAAAAGAACATTCATGTTTTATTAATAACGAGTTTAAACTGAAAAAGTAATTTTAGACAAACTTGCCTCAAATCCCGCCCATAAATATATATATATTTTTTTAATTTTCTTGTCTTGGAGAGTTTATTTGTTTCTATTTCTTCAGTACATGCACCTAGATACAAGTTTTTTCAAACCATGTACTAACATTTTCAAAGTTGGGGGCTACGGAGAATACAGGGGCTACGGCCTACGAAAGACATTTTTGCTCGTGACCAATTCAAATCCAGGTCTTGGTCTAAGATTTTTTGTGGACCAAAAATATCTTCAAGATTCTCAATGTGCAGTATCAAATATCTTTTATTTATGGAAGAATTTAATGGAATTCAGACAGTGCTACGGAGAATACAAGGTTTTTTCTTAGGTGACTGTGATATTATTTGGTCGAGGAGTCCAATCACTAGGACATCTGGTACAAATATGTAGTTTCTAAATCAAATTATATACCATCAACCATTAAAAACACAGTTCAAAACACTAGTAATGCTTTTCGTTTTCAGTCATGGCTGTAAGAGAAGGAGCATGTGCAAATTTACGTGTTTTGCATAACATTGGCATCATTTTGCAATTGTGCCTGAAAATTGAGTTTGACTTTTCAGATCCCTGCAATTTCCTGAAGAAAAACAAGAATTACATGTTAGGATCATGAAAAAACATTAAATTTCAATTGATTGTGCGATTTAATTAAATGCCATGTGTATTAAGAACATGCAATGTTTCAGTGTAACAATATAACGGTGGATTTCTTACTATTTTCAGCTATATCAAGGATTACTCTGGCCATAATTAGCATTTTTTCATACTTTAAAATGCGTAAATGTCATAAGTACCAGTGATAAAACAAGATCGTCATACAAATATCTGCCAGAGGTAAAGGAATTCTGTCAATATGATTGCATAACATTGAAAAATCTAAATTTGCACCCTGAAAGAAAAAATGCCGATAGGACTGTCTGTGGAATCCCAAAGTTTCTAAAATGCTTACTTTCTGACATCAGCCATTCGGTGCTCGGAGGGACACTTTTTAAGTCAGCTCAGGCGCATGTTCAGTAGAGGCGAAAATGTTCAGAAATCGGTGCCTCACGATGCGGCCAGGACCGGCATCCACCAGGAGGACACGCAACCGAACACACACGAGCCGTCTATGTCATTCAGAACGCCGGACGACAAAGTATTCTTAGAGTAGTACGTTTCTCGGGTTCAAAATAATGGTTTAGACGGCTAAAATTTCCATGCATGTTTTTATCCTACCCGCATATATACCTGGTGCCACTGTTGCTGGAAAGCGTTTCAACTATACTTAGACATTTCCTTTTGAATAACTAAATCACATACTTTATAATAGCAAATATAATCATAAATTTCACTCCGCTGTGTTGGGTTCTAGTCTTTAAGTAACTTCTGTTATTAACCGCTCATGTCCTTCGTCATTGTTAATGAAACCTGAGAATGTAACGTCTTCCCAGTCATTTCGTTTTCTTCGAATGTAATCAAAAGGGGATAGAGCATCTGGTCAGGATTATGTGTAATATAGCCAGTCGACCTTGTGAAGTAGGAGCTTAAAAAGGATTTCGAGAGTACTTTCACATAGCAATTATATTTTAACGTTTTCCACCTCATTCACGGGTGTACTTGTCAAATATAAATAGTCCCACTTTTACAATTGCGACATGTAATTTTGGCCAATGAATTTTGGTGGCAAATGACAAAATGTTGAAATTTATAGTTCCTGCACATTGTGTCATGTTTGATCAAAAATAATGTCTCAGGCATTTAAACACTTGTGGTTACATTGAACGAGCATAGATCAAAACAGGAGTAAAAATAAAGGATTTTAAAAAAATCACCTAGAGGTAGACTATGAAACTATTACTCATGACAAATACATGAACCTGGACAATTTCGATTGTGATACTCAACAAGCGACGAATTCGGGTTTTCAATTTGTTTCAACAAAGCGTCGCATGAGAGGGGTGAAGATATTTTGGTTACTAAAGTGTGGTTAAGTCGGAATTATGAGGCAAGTGGTAAAAAATTTAGAGCAAAGCGATCTCGATTCTCAGTGGATTAGTTTTCTTGGACTTTTACTAGATATACTCACCCCGTATCACAATTAGGTTCAAACAAAGGTACCTATTGAACAATCATATTCAGCTTCACCAGACTCAGGTCCTCTCGTCCCCCAACAATTTTCTCACCTTGCCTCGCGTGGCTCTTCTCGACATTGAAGTAAAAAAAAACATTTATATTTAGCAGTAACGTTTTTTTAAACAATTTGGCTGAATTCCATGAAAGTAAAAGTATTAAAGCACAAAGTTGTGTTATTCCATTCCGAATCGAGACATGCACAATCCCAAAATTAAACGCACGCACACACATACACACACACACACATACACACACACACACACAACTAAATGTTTATATACGTATATGTTATACGGAATTGGTTAAACGCACGACACTTTTCATTGTTCACAGTCTTTATTCCGTTACGTTCATACCTGCGGAACAAAACTCTACTCTCAACTGAATATAGATAAACTAACTGACCTAGCGACGTAATTAAAAGACACACGATATCTTGAAACATACAATATCGTGTGTCTTTTAATTTGTTTAACATGTTTTTACGAGTTTTGGCGTTCCGTACATCTTCAAATATTGTCATTGTAAAGAAATGTGTTACTAAACATCGTATGGGTAAAACGTACACCAACAGAACTCTGTGGTTTGATAAAAGCTGATGCAGTTCCATGAAATAGAGTTAATACCTATCGTATCTGTTGTAGAAGTCATTTCAAAACGCCAAGATTTATTACTGTGACACGGGCTGATATAAATGTGATTCATATATGTGCTGAAATGATTGGAATTGTTGCGGAAAACAAAAGAAATATCAAATGTGGAGTCCATTTCCTCCCCATTATATCCGTTTGCCCTGTATACTTCGTGCATTGCAATCTTAATCTTAAATGTTGTCTTTGACTGCTCAAACCAAAAACAATTATGCGCTGCTCACATACAAGATAAATATACTCTGTTGACTTCATTTTCGTTAAAATGAACATTAAGGTTTAATAAGAACGTATTCCCAAATGGTAACCTTTAGTGTGACATCATTTGCTTCTAAATAAACAGAACATAGTATACAAATTATTGTAATTCTAGGCTACACATGATTGATGAAATTTTCAGCTGTCTATTGGTTATGAAATGTTCTGTAAATACATACAGGTACGTTCAAAGGTCAGGTCTGAAGCATCTGTAGACACGCTTGTGTTTTTGTTTGAAAAGTTTTTAAATTTCAACCTCAATTGTTCGTTTTCCAGATGTAGTTTTACATTTTCTTGTGTAACCTGTCAATTTTATTTTGCATTTCATTCATTGGGTACAAATAAAACAACAAGAACAATATATATTTTAAATTGTACAGGGAATTTCAGGGCCACAGCTCTACAAATAAATATTTCACTGAAGGAACCAGATGGGTTCCTTAATTGCAAGAGATAACACCCGCATTTACGATACCCAGTGTGTAATTGAGTATCGGATACTAAGTGGAACAGGTTTGCACAGTACCAAATGGGTGCATAATACGAAATGGGTATTGGCCGATTGCCTACCAAATAGCTCGAGCAAATGGGTACAAACTGCCAAATGGGCAAATATCATATAAAGTACCAAATTGGTACACCAAACAGCCAACTGGGCTACAACAGCCTGCAAAGCAGCATTTCATTTATTAACCGGCTCGCCGTTTGCTTCAGTTTGGGCGTGGTTTGGTTCAGTTTGAGCCAAATTGTCCATGAAATCCGCAGGACGTTTGAAGTGTTCGCAAAGCCGAGCACTGGAATATTTGGTAAAATATTCGGTTACCTCATCATTCGGCACCTTGACAAGTCTGGTTTCATTACGCACATAAACATGCGTTTCGTTTTCTGAAACGTATTTGTAAGGTTTTGCATACCCTTCCGCCACGGTAATTCGGATAACATAGCGACAGTCCTTTAGCCCGAGGACGGGAACAAAGTGCATGTGGAATAATGATTTGTTCACACGTGGAGTAATACCATTCTGAGCTGCCACTATGTGTCTTGCACATTCGTCTAAGTTTAGCCTTATGCCCTGAACAATACCCTTATCAGTCACTCCAAAATAAATTATCCCCCCTTCGGTATTTAAGAAAGCAGTCGCGTATTGCTGTACGACAGTTGTCAGCTTCTTTTCCTTTCGTTCCTTGAATTCGCACCACTGGGTCTCTTTTCCGATGTATTGTTTTTCTTTGTAGTCTTTAGCGATGTCCACCTTAAATTTCGTCCTATATAAATTGAAAAAACAAAAATAAGTAAAGAAAAAGTTGAAACAAACTTTCCGGCAATGACTCGTCTACATCAAAAAATCACTTCTTTTCATGAATACAGCCACTTTAAAATGTTTGAAGAGGCAGCTAATGAACTGAAGAATGTTAAACACTTAGGAAGATGGTTGGCAATTGCGAAATGTCTAGGAACAATTTTCAGCAAATCCAGATATTTAATGAAGCGTTAAATAAAACTGTAAAATAATTCTTTTAAGTTCGATAAATTTCTAAATCT
>NMRA01001677.1:0-11760 GCA_002633005.1 Phoronis australis
ATAGTCAGAGCACAGATACTTTCATCACCCATTCGCTGTTATGTACTATACTATCTATTATAGTACATAACAGCGATTGGCTAATGAGAGTGCCTGTGGTCAGTCTTCAAACAGCCAGCTAGTCCCAAGGATGGCTAGTTAGACAGTGACCACCGTATCTACTGGTGGTGCCAGTAGAGACGGTGGAGCTCCTACAGAATCTTCATCCGGAAGCTTTTCAGTAAATTGTATCTCACACCGACTAAAACATCAAAGTCACATTGTTATAAATACCTTATGCGCATAGAGGAACACCTTAGGAGGCCATCGATGTATTTAATTCCTTCCAACTCGAACAAATACTTTCGTTATCAAACTTTTTCTTGGCACTGGTTGGATATAATGGTCCCTGATTTAGAGAACCAGTTTCCTCCACTAAGTAATGAGACCATTATTTAGTGACTGCCTGGTTCTCTAAATCCGAGACCACTGTATCCGACCAGTGCACTTTTTCTTCGAGCAGTCCGTTGTTCAGTTCCCGAAATTGGTAACTCGCCATTTTCACTCTGCACATGCCAGAGGAATGAGGGGATATGACATCAGATCACCTGCCGCGTGCAGTGATAAAAATGTCGAGTTACCAATTTTGGGAGTTCAACGAGGGACTGCTCGAAGAAAAAGTTTGATAACTATTAACGGGAGTATTTGTTCGAGTTGGAAGGAATTAAACATTGACAGCCTCCTAAAGGTGTCCCTCTATGCGCAAAAGGTATTTAACAACGTGACTTTAATGTTTTAGTCAGTCCGAGGCATAATGCACCTTATAGCGTCCGACGTATGACTACTGGCGCCGTGGCGGTGCCAGTAGGCAGTTAGGCAACAGGTAGCCCATCGGTTGGTCGGTTTGCCTGCGGCATCCAGGGCGATGTAATTGCCTAGTAGTAGTAGGGTGAGCAAACCAATATGGCAGAAATTCAGCAAGAGCGAAATTTAGCCATTTTTCATGATTTTCACAAGCTCATATCTATTAGCATACTAAGTGGTGGAAAACGAAAAGTATGCCAGTGAAATATTCAATTTTTCTTCTTTCTATTGATATCCACTACAAAAACATTGGGCATTAATGAGTATTTTTAAAAATTGAAGTACAGCGAGCACCTCACACATTTTTCACTCCCCGGTAAATTCTTGTGACTTATAGTAGGGGTCAAACTTTCAGCTGCTAAATGGCCTTTACTGAACTGATTTTAATGATATTTATATCAAATTGTTTGCTACAAAATTCTGCTTTCAACCCTGAGTGTACACTTTTTATTTTTTTGACAAAAATATGATAAAATGTACTTTTTTTAATTTACTGCCTCGCCACTCTCTCACCTGGAAAAATCCTGAAAGTGTACACTCAATGTCATAATCACCAATCATGTCCTAATCCATTCCTGATCAATTTTTTCCACTTTGTTTCACTATTTCCATTTAGGATCACTTTTAATAAGGTAACTTCAGTCATTTTTCAAGAACCACATTGACCTTTCCAGGGTTCAAACTAAACTCGAACCTGATTGGTCAAATGTATTCAACAGAACCAGTCAAAACTTCTCTAAATTACAAAAAGTGGCCCAAACCTGGTGAAATATTTTCATGAAAATAATATAGAATATTTTTAAAATTCTATTTACTTCAATTTTGGGGAAAGAGCCATTTTTTTATTTTCTTCAAAAATATTTGTTGCTACACTTTTACTACCTCGTGGTGGCGCTGTGATCAGTTTCATTTTTAGAAAATTACATATTTCATAAAAATAATTGTTCAGTCAACGCTGCAGTGCATCAAAACATTTTAGAAAACAAATATGCATTTTTTGGATAGTCACCAACACAACACTTCTCAGTTTCTATTTTATTTGAAAGGAATGAAATTGATTTAAAGTTTGTTGAAAGTTTTAGGGTCCAATTTAATTTTGTTTCATTAAAAATGCATATTGTTATTTTTATCATTTGGTGTGCAACTTAAGATTGTGAAAACATTGATCTTACTTGGGAAAAAAGATTAATTTACATAACCTCACAGGTTTTTAAAAAAATAACGAAATACTCTGAAAAAGACTAGGTTTCTGGTTTTTGCTCATTTTGGTTCAGCAAATTTCATTTTTAAGAATTATTTCAAACTCTTTTGGAGCAAAAGAAATATGTTCCCTAAGCCATAGTAATTCTTGAAGTGTTTTGTCATTTTCAAGGTAATAAGTTGCTCTCGTTTTAAAACATCACTTGTTCAACTTAGCTTCAGGGGCAAAAATGTCCCGTCACAAGTCGAAATGTAGGCAATGACCATCGCCTCTGTTGGCCCGACCAGAGGCGATGCAGCTCCTATAAGTGCTCCACACGCCGGAAGCTTTTTGGCGAATTATGCCTCGCACCGACTAAAACATCAAAGTCACGTTGTTATAAATACCTTTTGCGCATAGAGGAACACCTTAGGAGGTTGTCAATGTGTTTAATTCCTTCCAACTCGAACAAATAGTCGCGTTATCAAACTTTTTCTTCGAGCAGTCCCTATTTCAGTTCCCAAAATTGTGAACTCACCATTTTCACTCGGCGCACGCCAAGATATATGACCTAATTCTTTTAACCAGGCCGAAGCTCAGAATTTGCGGTCCTACCGGTGAACTTTGAAAGCTGAATTCCCCGCCCTCTGTGTATGTGCTGCCGGGAACCAGTCGTGCATTTGCCGTGTTGTTAAACATTAAAATGTCAAATATGTGCACAAAGACTATTAAATGTCATATCAACAGCATTTATTTTTATCAAATACAAACAATAATTCATTGAAATACAGTCAGTTTCAAGTAACGCCAATTAAAGACAAGTAGTGGTGGCATTTTGGAAACAAACATTTGGACCGCAATGGCTCACTTTTGGCCTATTTAAAGATTGAGGTTATTATGAAGTCACATCACCTAGCGAATGCAGTAAAAATTGGAGCGTGCACAGTATAAAAATGGTGAGTTCACAATTTTGGGAACTGAAATAGGGACTGCTAGAAGAAAAAGTTTGATAACGTGAGTATTTGTTCGAGTTGGAAGTAATTAAACACATCGACAACCTCCTAATGTGTTCCTCTATGCGCAAAAGGTATTTATAACAACGTGACTTTGATGTTTTAGTCAGTGCGAGTCATAATTTGCCAAAAAGCTTCCGGCTTATGGAGCAATTATAGGAGATGCATCGCCTCTGGTCGGGCCAACAGAGGCGATGGTCATTGCCTAGTCGAAATGGTGAATTTTTCAATTTTTGTTGTCCTTGCTTGTGCAAAATATAATAATTTGTGGTTTGGTGTCTATGCCATGTTGTTAACCTACTTGCAAAGGACTCTCCATCTTGTTTTAGGAACACAGTGAGCTATGGATTCCCAAATATAGTTGTCTAAACTTGCCATTTTCTGTGGCCTGGAATTTCTGGGTGCCGTTTGCTGAAAAAATGCCATTTTTGAGGCTCTAAAATTTAAATAACTCGAGAACCGCCCAACCGATTTTAAAAATTCATAAAGTTGTATAAACGACATGTCTAAAGCTATCATTTAACACTCTTTTCAAGTGTTTCTGATGAAATTTGTATTTGGGTTTGCTCACCCAACTAGTACTCGTAGGCAGTAGACGCAGTGCGTGGCTAGTAGTAGGCAATGACCATCGCCTCTGTTGGCCCGAACCAGAGGCGATGCAGCTCCTATAGGTGCTCTGTACGCCGGAAGCTTTTCGGCGAATTATGCCTCTCACCGACTAAACCATCAAAGTCACGTTGTTATAAATACCTTTTGCGCATAGAGAAACACCTTAGGAGGTTGGCGATGTGTTTAGTTCCTTCCAATTCGAACAAATACTCCTGTTATCAAACTTTTTCTTCGAGCAGTCCCTATTTCAGTTCCCAAAATCGTGAACTCAACATTTTCACTCGGCGCACGCGAAGAGATTCTTTTAACCAGGCCGAAGGTCAGAAGTTGCGGTCCTACTCGAAGAAAAAGTTTGATAACGGGAGTATTTGTTCGAATTGGAAGGAACTAAACACATCGACAACCTCCTAGTCCTAAGGTGTTTCTCTATGCGCAAAAGGTATTTATAACAATGTGACTTTGATGGTTTAGTCGGTGCGAGGCATAATTCGCCGAAAAGCTTCCGGCGTACAGAGCGCCTATAGGAGCTGCATCGCCTCTGGTTTGGGCCAACAGAGGCGATGGTCATTGCCTAGGCTAGTATCGTCCGGTTACCTATTGTCGTCAGGCTCCAAAGGTCGTCCGCCATCTTGTTTCGCGTGCAGCGCAACCACGCGGGACTTAGCGTTCCAATTTGGAGTGCTCGTGTGCACGTTAGGTACTAACTTATCGGAAGAGACACGTATCAAAGTAATGAGACAAAAATCGGTGAGTTTACCGATTGTTTTTTAAAACCACTTAAAAATCAGTAGATTTTACTAATACACTTTTTTGTGCGTTTTCAGAAGATGTTTTCGAATTTAAATTTTCTTCCGACGGGACACAAAACATGATCCAGGGTTTGTTTATGCAATGTATCTGTTTGTCCCAGGCACTAGTAGGATCTAGAAGGCCAAAGGAAAAATCCGCAGACAAATGCGATACGCTGGGTTCTTAACATTTTTGCCTCACGTTCACCATTAAACTGCATTGAAATGTTGTCCAATTGGCTTTTATTGGAAACCACAGTGCAGAGCTCAACATCAAAACTTCAAATCGAGTTTATGTCAATAAAAACAGGCTGTTGCAATTTTCATTACTTCGTTGGCCTTTTTCTGCATGTTTCTCAGTTTTTACAAAAGGGGGCAGCATATGACGAACTTAGGTGTCACAATAAAATGGCTGCCGAAGGCAGTGCACATTTGAAATAACTCGGCACAAATTAAAGAAAACTTCCGAATCGATGAATGCGGTATATCTGTGAGAGTTAAATCGAATCCTATTCAGATCATAACTTTGAAGTGGAATAATTCGGTGAGTACAACAGCAAGTCGGTTTTATGCTTAGGCGGACGAACATTGGGTTCCCCAGTATACTAGTATGAAGTGAAGAATCAAGCACTATTGGTCTTAGAGTATTTGTCACCCCTGATGACGTGATGGATATCACTGCAGAATATGAAAGATTAGACAAGCTGGTTGTACTTTTACCTGTCCAAAAACCTGTAAGCCCCATCTACCTCGTTGTTACGAACTAACACTGTTCGTGACAGAAACTGAACGTGCGCACGACCAACCATTTTTGCCGTGGGTGTCGTTCGTTCTGCCATACTTCCGGTACACGAAACTTTTTTGTCAATATTTCCATCAATAGACTTTGAATTACACGAGTGTGCAGAATTATTACAGAATAAATCTTCATATTCAGTAAAAATTTTGGTATAAATTGAAGGATCCTTAAATAATGCCTCGTCAATATCTGCCGCAAATTACCGTCATTCGGTCGCATGGCGGTGCGGCGCGAAGCTGAAGATAGTCGGAGTTCGTCGTAAGTTTTTGCCTCATTCACACTGTAGACTGTATCTATTGTTACGTAAATGGCTCCTAATACGTATTGAATGTTTGAAGAAGTAGGGTTTATCTTTACATTTTCTCACGTCGCTTGTGTAGAGGTTTTTTACAACGAATGCCATGTCTTACGTTAGGTGTTCATATTGGCCAGACAGCGTTATTTTTAGCCACTTGGGTATTTCCCCTGTTACTGTTGACTCTTTTAGAACTAGCCTTTTCTGGTCAAATGCAGTTTCATGCTTTGCCTATTGCGTGTTTAGAAAATTAAGTAAGTATGCAATTTTCACTGAATTAATTACAATACTTGTTTCAAACTTGACGCAGTGTGCCTATTAGTATGATTACGGTAATAAGATGACCACTCTATTACAGTACACATAGTGTACCTAATTATCGGACGGAACCTAAATATCGGACATTTCAAAAAATCTTACTTGAAGCATAATCTGAGAGTTAAATGACACCAATTGTTGTTCCGTTGTAATGCATTCAATGTCCGGCACCGTCTCGTTTTTTTACAGCGTTGCCTCGTTTTGATTTCACCGAGAGAGGGTGCAATTTAGACCCCCCAGTCGGCCTAAACTGGACGATCGCATAAATCGGTTATAAAAGTTGAAAATAAAATCTTTTTCCACAATGAAACTTTCTCACTGAACTGACAATATGTTACTGTTCCATTTTTTTATTTGTTTTTAAACTCAAGTCAAACCCCGACCGCGCACGTGCGGGTGTCATATCAAGAAGCCAAAGTGATAATAAAAACTGCAGTGAGTTTGCACGTGCTTTAGTCGTCTGCACTAATTCATCGAAATGACTTGGCGCCGTCATCAGATTTCATTTCATGGATAATTTTGTTGCGAATGGACCTGTGTTCTAGCAGCATATATGTCAAAACACTCGAGCTGAAATTTGGCTACAAGGTGCCCGCGGCCATTACGTGGTTAGTCAGTTTTCCGCGGTGTGGCGTATGGGGAAACATGGTGTCCGATATTTAGGTTCTCCGAAGGTTTGCTTGTTGTGTTTTTTAAAGTTCAGTCGGAACATAAATGTGGCTTTCGGTGACAAGATATAGTAACACAACAATTCTATAAAGGTAATTCTTTATTTCAGCAAAGAATTTACAACAATCCGTAGTATTTTCAATTAAATATAATGTAAAATGTGCCAAAACGTCCGATAATTAGGTCACTTGACTGTATTATTAGTATTGGTAGTCTACTAGTACTGTTGTCTGTAGTCTACCACATTCAGCACAGCACTGGGAATTTCATTGCTTTACTGAAGATATTGGAATCAGCATACCCTCGCTCTACAGTGTACGACTGGAAAGTTTTCACTGACTAGAAGCAGAAATGTATACGATTGAACAACAATGTATTGAAAATTAATTCTTTATTTTCTCTTAATTCACTACGATATCTATCGAAACATTTTGTTTTAGGGTACCTGCCATGCCACGCTTTTATGAGTCAGGTGTTGTTGTCTTCTATATTTATTGTGAAATTTTAGCCCAGCAAAATATGTTTTATTATACTGTTACATAGTTTGCTGAAATGCTACAGAATTTATCTGGAATTTTAAAAAAGGTACGAAAACTTGCTGCTATCATTTTAAGAAAAAAAAACACGTGTGTGGCCTAATGTCATTTGCGGTATATCACGTGCGTAGGCCTCATGGTTGGGCCCATGGCACTGAACACCTGAACTGGCAGCTAAAAACACGAGAGCCACATTATGGTTCTTTGTGAAGGAAGTTTTCAAGTCTTCCTGTTTTGACCTTTAAGAAAACTGACACATTTTTGGTCGTCCATGATTTTGAGGGCGGCAACTGACATATATTCAGCCAGCTCTATTTTTGATTGATACACCATAAATCTATACCAGAATGTGGAGCACTTAACCATCCCTACTTTGTGTAACTCCGACGCCTATTTTCGGTTTCAACCTCAACCCCACTCATGCCATGCTGACGAGACGCGGTTTGGTGACATCTTTCAGGAGGTGGTGGTAGTTTCATCAGTTTGACTCAAGGCATCGATATTGTTCTGGGAAAGCCTAATTAGTTCTGACCAGATATACACGGCCAGTCGTTACCATGTCTGGTGGAGGTTTCAACTTTGCATTAGGTGGGTCGTCGACGTCCACACCCANCACATTCATACAACAGTTGAAGCTTTGAATACTAAAAAACAATGTAAGGCACATGTCTGCAATTGATGTTGTGTCTGTGGTTCTGCACTACAGGTCACTGGTCATAATGCCATTGGAAAGGGTAATCAGTTGGATGAGCGAAGTGGTTGTAGAATGGCTGGCTTAACCCAAAGTTGTCATCTACAAGGATGTGCAATATTTGGGTTAGCAGACACCAACACGTCAATACACTCTGATACACTGCATCTTCACAGATTTTTCTAATGCAGTTACGTATCTAAAAAAACCATTGTGATGCTATGGTGACTTTCTTAGTTTCTCCAGAACATATTGTTAAGAGGTACAAAAGCTGAAATTAAACATCGACTCAGTTATCTAGAGAATCAAACTGTTGATTGCATTGGGTTATAGAGGTCAAAGGTCAGATGGGACGAGCTGCAGCTACAACTTGAGCTGTTAATACAAGCATGCGATTTTCTATAATTATCTACCTCACTATAGATTTATTCGTATAATCATCTTTTTTCTGAAATTGTAACAACTGAAATGGAAACATTCCAGGCATACAGCAAGTAAATAAAGGACTTGGGAGAAAAACAAATATTTTTCAGTCCTACAGGAGTAACTTGTGAGACCCAGTTTGATAGCGTCTGCAACCCTTATATCTACAAAAGCCAGAACATACCTCTTGGTTGCCTGAGAGGCTCCACTTCAGCTGGCAGTATTTTAACAGATGGCGCTGCAGGAGGAAGGCGTTTTCTATACAAAAAAACAGAAATAAACAATAGGTGAATTGCATTGTTTGCTTGGAGGGGGTAACTAGTCTGCATAGTACCTTAGTGGTAATAATTCATGGGTGTTGACCACACATCACAAGCCTTTTGAAAGTGATATGCAAGGTCAGTGAATGTAGTTGTTTGTGAACCCAGTTGTTAACTATACAACTGCCTCAGTTAACACCACTTAACAAAGGGTTTATGATCCTGGCTGAGAACAGAACTGTTTTATTACCCCATATGGGTTTTGAATAGCCAAGCCCAGAATGTGTACTGTCCAAAACCAGATGAGAAAGTAATGCAAAATTAATTCTGAGATAAATGTGAACAATAAACCTGGTAAACATGGCTTTATAAAGCATCAGCCCCATTTGATTACAGGCATGTGAACAACAGCAAGTGACAAGAGTGACTTTTACAACACCTTTTTATACAAGTGAGTGGTTCACAGATTAAACGGTTCTGGTAGTCAAATTGAAATTTTAACTGGCCTACCTAGATTAAACATTGTGCACAAAAAAACATCAGAAAGATTTTAGAGAACCCAACTCTATACTTGGACTTAAAAAGTTGGCATGTGACAGGCCAAAATGATATGTGAGGAAACATGGATGGCTACGTACTCCAATGGAGGAAGATGAGTCACATGATTGATGTAGGGTCTTGTAGGCTCCACGTGTTGGGTCGTTGTATAGTGGTGATGATGGACAGATGGTGGACGACGGTCAGGCATCTGGAGCAGAGTGAGATTAGGAATATAGTTAAAGAAAGAGCAGAAATAGTTCAAATAGTCGAGACTTGAGTGCCGAGATCAGTCACTAACATTACTAGTACAAAAACTTCTCAACAGAAGGAGGACACAAAATTGTTTCCAACACCCCAGTTTGAACTCATTGCACAGACCTTCAAACTTTGAAATTGCAAATATGCCAACATACCAAATGGTGTGGGTTTTAATTTCCTCTTTACCTGTATATATTGTGGTTGTTGGTGTGCTTGTTGCAAGGCCATCAGAGGTATGGTGAACTTGGGTGAGTTGTTTTGTTGTGGTTGCAATGACTGGTACATCATTTGTCTCATCATGTGTTGATGAAGTTGTGCATTCTCCATCATCATCATCTCCATGTAATCTGTACAACACAAAGGTGAAGAGAGTAGTTGATGAGATTATATAGGCATACACAGCCTCTCTATTGAAAGTAGAAGAACTGCCACAGTTACAAGACTCTCCATGTGAATAGCAGACAGATTGGCAAGGCAATGTAGACTTTATATAAATAGTACACAAAGTACTAAACTCTATCAAAAGCAGATGGATTGACAAGGCTATGTAGACTTTATATAAATAGTACACAAAGTACTAAACTCTATCAAAAGCAGATGGATTGACAAGTATACAATAGATTCTTGAGCATATAAAAGCATGAATCTTTAAACTGACCTGATTTGCTCCATTTCTGTGTAGGTTCTTGTATGTAAACTGACGGTTGAGGTGGTGCTGGTGGTAGTGGTGCTGGTGGTTGTGTGATGTAAGTCGGTGGTTGAAGGACTCTGATTTGTGGATCTGGAGCTTCAACAAACTTAATGGATGGCGACCTCTCCAGGGGTTCTAACACAACTGGTTTCAGATGTTTCTTGCCTGAAATAAAAAACTTTTACGTAAATTTTATCACACAAAATAATTGTAAAGGAATACAAACTAACCACTGCAGATAACTCAAACTAAAACAATAGTTTCAAAGTTGGTACAGCCTGGCTGGGCTTCAATTGTAAGTGCAAGAGTCGTTATTGCAGACTTAGAGATTACTGAAGAAAGCAGCATTGACATGATTGATTTATGACCAAAAGATACATTTTTCCCTACTTGTTTGCTCAGGTAATGACCTTCTAGATGAAGGTCTTGGTGAAGGTGTTGAATACAGCTCCTTGCGATTGTCGGCACTGTGTGAGCGATGTCTATTGTAGTCATTCAACGACTGTTCTGTCATCTGAAAACAGAGGACAGAAAAGAGAGGGATTTACTCCTTAACAATTTTACAAAAATATGATAAAATGTCATCAATTTCAGAAAAAAATATAAACTTCATTTTTCAAAGTCTTTAAACATTGTTGTGAATGCCCAGTTTTTTCCAAAATATTTTCTGTTGGTAGCTATGGTAACAGATCGTGAACAAAGCATTGATCTGATGCTGCATGTGTTTTATGGAAAAATGAGAAAATTTCACTAGTCTGCCATCTGGTGTCCATACTTAAAGCAACATGAATAGTCACTAGTCTGCCATCTGGTGTCCATACTTAAAGCAACATGAATAGTCACTAGTCTGCCATCTGGTGTCCTTACTTAAAGCAACATGAATAGTCACTAGTCTGCTATCTGGTGTCCATACTTAAAGCAACATGAATAGTCACTAGTCTGCCATCTGGTGTCCATACTTAAAGCAACATGAATAGTCACTAGTCTGCCATCTGGTGTCCATACTTAAAGCAACATGAATAGTCACTAGTCTGCCATCTTGTGTCCCTACTTAAAGCAACATGAATAAGCCAACTAACACCTTTGTTGCTACATAACTATGCAAAAGCTTCTCAACTGAATTGAGCTTCGTCATAACTGGCCGCCAAATCATTTTTCATATGGTGACTCTATCAAACTCTACACAGTATTTACCTAAGTCAGGGTTGCCAGCACATTAAGCACATAATCATTAACCTTCACACTGAAAATACATTTTACAAGTGATTTCCAAGATTTTCAGATGTTTAAATTTCAATTATATGATGGTGTTATGCGCCCCAAAGCAAAAATTATTCATTTTCTAGGTAAATTTATGTAAATTTAGATGACATACTAAACAATTTTGAAAACAAATAACAATTTTCAGTTTGATATCCTGTTTAACTAAAAAGATTACCATCATAGTGATATCTCTCCATCATACTATACAGTCATATTTCAATTTGAATCTCTCAACCATATCAACCATACTATACATGCAGTCATCATAAAATTACCATAGTGATATCTCTCCATCATACTACACAGTCATCTTAGTCTATCTTTATATCATGAAATGTTCCCAAACATGTGCTTATAAATTCCAGTATTAAATAAATAAAACAATTAGCAACTTTGTCATAATGTTTTCAAAGAGCACTATTTACTTTCAGTGTTTGAACAAAAATACAACTTGACGAAGTGTGACATGAATCAGTTTCATGGTTCCACCACACTCAACAATTGTCGTGACTCACCCTTAATTCTGTTCATTAGAATAATGGTTCCACCACACAACACACCACTCACCCTTATTCTGTCCATTA
>NMRA01001678.1:0-11750 GCA_002633005.1 Phoronis australis
TCTACTTTCACCAACCACGATAATTCTTGTCTTGCCAATGCACTTTCCTCACGAACCAGTACACTCTATTATGATTCCGTCGTTACTAATGCGTCTCCTGTCTGACAGAAAGAGTGGCGGAACGTGAGAAACAGAAATACGCTCATGAAAAGCACATTAGCACAATCCCTGTCTTAATATCTATCCCTTCAACATTCAGTGTCTTCAGATCAAAAACTTCCAGTACCATTACGTCAAATGTACAATTGTCAGTTACTTTACCATGTCAGCTTTCATTTCAGAAAAAGATACAATGGATGTCTGGGCAAATGGGAAGAAATTAGATGCATTTGTAAGTACACAGTTCTTTGAACAACAACCTTTTTCACATAATAATAAAAGCTCATTTCCTCACTAGTTACTAAGATTCTAATCCCGGGCATTAACTTCACCACAAGTTTTGTTAAGTCACTGCTGTGCTTGTGTGAAGTGATGAGATGAGGAAGTGTCTTCATGCGACGCTGTCGTTAAATGCCGCATGTCATTTAGTGAAAACTCTTCTGAGTAGGATACATAGTTGTGGAAAAGTCAACTTTATTTCGTCAATTTTTCTTTAAAAGTAACTTCAATCTAAAAATTAATAGTCTGTCATCACCATCATTTGTACTAAATGTGTTATCATCTCCAAACAGCTTCCTTCTACGCCACTAGCAATTGAATATCAAGCATTTCTGAAACTGGAATTTAGTATCAAAATAATCCAACACCGTTTATAGGGTCTTCTATCGCCTGTTACACTACCTGGTTTTTTATTCTTGCCTGTGAAAGGATTGACAATAACTTTTAGCGACTGCCAAATGTTTTTTCACCATTATTGGTGAAATTCAGTCAGTGATGAGTAGGTTAATTGGCGTGGTAGAACCACAGACTCAGACACTGAAACGCAGAGGTGTATGCTCATAGTTCTGAGGGCTGGGATTGTTCTCCAAACACCTTTGTAAGCACATATTCTCACTATGCTTTTAATGGCATCACAACAATGTCAACTTTCAAAAACCGCCCTTCATAGCGCATTATCCATTGTAAGTGGCAACAACAAATTTTTTGGTAAGACATGATGGAGACATGGAGACGTGTTTTTTCACAGCTTCAAAGAAGAGTCTGCCGTGGACCTGGCATAGAGCAGGTCTAGAATGTGCTTTCTGGCCCAATCCAAACAAAAGTAACTGCACAAAATAATTTAGAAAATATCTCTCGAACTTGCATCCTAGGTAGGTTCTTAGGAGAAACAATAAGGTTTGTATGATACAGATTACTTTCATGAAAATGTGACTCAAGTGCTTTAACAGATAGTTTTTAAGAAGGAATTTGACAAGTCTCATTGGAACTTTGCTTAGAAGCATGTTGGAATTTTTACTATGTTGAAATTTGGATAACTACCATAAAACACAATATCTTCCGTTACCGGGTATGCAAAATGGACGTCTGTCACAACCTTCCTCCTGTTCAAAGTGCTTGCAGTCGACAAGGTTACCCTCTCTCTCCATATTATCTTTGTTTTATGCATAGAAATTTCAGAATTGCTTACCAGATAATTAGACGAGTGTCGAATGTGTAAGCTTGAATTTTACTTGCACATTTTAGGGTGAGTTTACTGATGATGGAACAGAGACACATTTTGAGTTGGGAAATCACGCTTGTTACATCAAAGCTATAACTACAGGCAAGAGGAAAGATGGTATTGTTCATAAACTTGTGGTTGATGGCAAGGAAATCATGGACTAAGCACACTTTATGGTTCTCTAGTTTGCACATGTGTTGAATGTGGTGTGATTATGAGCCATTCCCTTCACAATTGTTTGTGGAGGTCTGTTAACATCAATATGATGTTATAACCAGTCAATGTAGCTATGTCCCATCCTTGTACTTAGTATTCACTGGCGCCTCCTGTTGTGCACAATGTGTCATCAGTGTTATTGGAGACAATGTTTCACAGGCATTGTTGTTTTGGTATTCAAATGTGTCTATCAACTTTTGGGAAATATTACAATGGCCAGGCTGGTGTATAATTGTACCATGAGATGACTTGTCCATCTGGGCTGAGTTGCATAAAGCTTCAAAAGTTATCCACTGGATAAGTTTGATTGTTGCATGACGTTAGGTGCATTGTTCAACAATAACAACATGCATGGTGATAATGCAATGTCCTTGTTGCTATATGGCGTATAACTTTTATGCAGCTGAGCCCTGGTGGCCAATTTTATCACTACTGCCCCAGATTAACTCGACCCAGAACAAGTAAGACTGCTAGTCTGAAACTGGTAGTGTGGTTTAAGTAGTCTTAAATCTGGAGCCTGTATAGTTTCTTAAATCTTCCAACAAAAGTGCCTTGTTTATACTATGAGCGTGTACATGTCAACTTCATAAGTCTTTCAACCTAACTATAAGTGCTAGATAAACTATTTGAACTAGATTGTTTAGCTTAGGTAATTTCAGTGTAACCAAACCTCTCAAGAAAATTTCAGAAATCAATGTTCAGTTGTTAATATTAAAATGTTCTTTTCAAACAGTTCCTACATAGATTTTTTAAAGTTATAAATGACCTCCTTAACAGGACCAGGTGTAAAAGTTACAAGTTTGCAAACTGGGCTGTGCTCATCAAGCATCATTTACTAATTAAAATGGTCTGTGCTCATCAAGCATAGTTTACTAGATTTGTGGGAAGAAAATCTCAATTTTACACTTTTTCATGGATCAGTTACAAAGTGGCTATACAACCTGTACCCAAAAAAAATAAGTTATGAGAGGCGATTTTTAGGCTTCGATAGAACAATTCGTTCTTACTTTAGACCAGAATCCACAAGTTGCCTTGTCACACCGAGTCATTTAGTGCACCCAGTATGATTTCAAACCCAGAATCCTGGGCCTGGAATCTAATCTTTGTACTCGAAAGGAACTCGAAATTAGTTTGGGCAATTTCTCTGCTACATTTGTGCAAACTCAAGATAAGTGGTTATTAGACTGTGATAGAATACATTATAGTTTATGCAAAGGAGTTTCTAGTTCAACTTTCTACTTGGTGACCATTTGATGCTACTAATTCGAGTAAAAACTCGAAAATTCAAGTTCAAACTCGAACTTTTAGCCTTAATGTTGGGTTCATCAACTGCAAACTAGGACTAAACAGTTATCCTCATAAGTCATTCTCGAGCATAGAATAATAGACACTTATCTCGAGTTCGAACAAAAGTAGAGTAGAAAATGCCAAACATAATTTCGAGTTCCATTTTGAGTAAAAAGATTAGAATCCGGGCCCAGCTTTCATCTACTCGGGAACAAGTGGATACCAAATCTATAATAAAGTGGTCTTAATCTGTCAAACGGTTGTTTCCAAACCGTAATCAGTGAAGTGTTCAGGGTTGATATGCCTCCTATCGACAAGCTTATCCACCAGATACTACCTCACATCACAGCCGTTCTGCCCATGTGACAAGTCAATGTTGTAGCTATCTTTGCCAACTTGCAATGGTGTCTTGGTTAAGCCATATTGGAACATCACATCAACGTGCATTGGTCTTATACCAAGGTGACCATCAGCTGGAGTCTGTTGCCACCCCTGTATGTCCGTCTGCTGATCAAGGCGAGGGCCATCAACACATACTCAGTCTAAGGCTTCGAGTGAAATTTTATTCAAATATGTTTGGGAAATAACTATTTATGATAATATGCCTGAAGAATGAAACTCACATTTTCAACTTTTATTTAACACCAAGTCTCATTGTTACGATTAAGAGATTTGCAAGCTGGGAGGTTAAATGGTATTGCTTGATATTCAATTATAAACCACAAAAATGTTTACAACTGGATATTTATTTATGGACTTTTTAAGAGGTTTATTTTTTCGAGAGATCCTTCAGTGGTATGATCACAAGTTACAGGTGAAAAGTCAGAATCTCTAACTTGTTTATGTACTTCATATGGGAAGTCAGTTTGACACAGTGAAACATATAAAACAGATATTTCAAATCATTCCATAATATTATCATTGTATAATAAACAATTATATCTTTTCAACAGAGGTGTTATTTGCACAGTCATGTAACTTCTTTTCAACTTGTGATGAGAAAATAGCGTTCAATTCTCTACACGTGCGCTAGATTCTGAAGACAGCACCTTGTATTCAGATACTCTGGATTACTGGTTCCGAACAAACCGAGTCAATTATCTGATAATATTCAAGTATTTCTTGGATTTTCTGTTGACAAGTCAATAGAATGTGTGCTGAACACACCGTCTGCTCACTCAATGCAAACACCATACCCATGCAAAATAGTCAACACCGATGAATTGTCTTAGAATCTTTTAATGAGAGTACAACTGACAAACAGTAATGTGATACCAACCATTACTTCTTACCTTTGCTTATTAAAATTCCTAAACCTGGATTTTAATTCTACAACTGATATAGATTTCACAAAGCAAGTCTTCTTTAGCACGTTTCCATATACATCGTGCATATCAAACAGACAGCAGCACAAGATGATATTTAAAACACACAATTGTTGAGTCAAACAACTTGCAAGACACAATACAATAAATAACTATCGTCTCATCACTCCATTGACATCTCATCATGTCTTAACGTCTCACCGCGCCCTAAATGTCTCATCGCGCCCTTAATGTCTCAACATGCCCTTAACGCCTATCAGTCTTCCCCATTTTCCGTTTTCCAGCAAACAAGTGTTGTGGCATCTTTGTGCCTATGTATCGGTCAGCTTCACCCACTTTGCCAAACTGATTCCTCTTGCGCTCCACCATCTTGGACATCTTCTTAACCTTCTTCCTCATCTGCAAACAAGTCAAAACTGTTTAACAACGGGTATTGCACCAAAAGGTACTCAAAAACAATGTTGATATGAGTGCACCGTGTGCATAGATACCAGGGGTGATCACTATTTTAAATGGCAATAGGTGTCCCAGCAGTAGATAAATCTGTACAAAAATGGGCAAACATAGTCTTTCATGATAGAAACGTGCTTGCCAAATTTCCTGAACATTTAAAAACAAACTTGGTAGTTATAAAGGTAGACCTAAAGAAAACCAAAATTTCCACATCAGTAGTGATATTCATTAGGAAATCAACGTAGGACACACAAGATGGTGGTTTGGTGGACTCCAAAACCTCAAACTATGGGGCCAACTTCCATTAAAATTTTATTAAGGAATGAAAGATGCGCGGAGAGATGATAGCAACATGCGGCCACATATGAGCGCTTCCTATTTAAAAAGGGACTTTTCCACTTTGTTCCAAACTGAAATATAATATTACAATATAGATAAATATCAACATTTTGTCTTTAACTTTGATTGTAATCGAGAGGGGTAATGATGGATTACATTAACCAAATTTAAAGACAAAATGTTGATATTTATCTATATTGTAATATTACATTTCAGTTTGGAACAAAGTGGGGAAGCCCCTTTTTAAATGGGAAGCGCTTATATGTGTCTGCAAAAAAATCTGACAAGAGCAACACGGAGCATTGAAATGTGCCAACGAATGCATCGCAAATGGTGTGCATATAGGACTGTTTATTTGTGTCATTAAAATGGCCACTAGATGGCGCAAAATACATTGAATCCGTCTGAAAACCAAAAAATGTCATTGTTTCTTTAGAAGAAAGCCATTTACCCACTTAAGTAAAAATTTGCCTTAGAACTTCTGAGAAACAGAGGAAAACAAAAAACGAAATTGCCACTAGGGGGCACAGTGTTCATCGGATCAGTCTAAAAGTCGTCATCTTCTCTTGTTAACATCATATAAATACACATGCTAAATTTAATAAAGATCCTGCAGAGGGCTTAGGAGATACTGAAACAAACAAAACCGCCACTAGGAGGCGCCACAGCAGTCAAAGTTCTTTCATATTCATATTTTTGAAATGTACAATAAATCCAACACTTTCTTCAAAACACAGAAAAAGTGAAGAGACGCTTAGGATGTCTTACCACTTCATCACGTACACCGGACTTGTCACGAGGCGTCCTTGAAGAGCTTCGAACAGCACCGCTGACAGAGTCCTCTCGTTTACGTTTAAGAAGAGGCTTGCGACTAGAGCTTCGCGACCTTGTTGTAGCATAGTGCGTCTGCAAACACAACTGGCTCGTATAAACATGTACGCAACATGAACTAACAATTACGGTGAAATCTTACCAAGTTTGGACAAAAATAATTGTCGATTTTCATTACAAAGACTTGTTACATTCATTGTTATGAATGCTTACAAGTTCTCAAAACATCACTTGACTTTAGTGCCACTTATTTTTATGACCAAAACTTTAAAATTTAAAAAATTCACTAGTACACGATATTGGAGATTTTACAGTAAACTCTACAATATACATTTCGATAACCTTGACTGGTGCTCTGAAACTAATAATGTAATCTGTGGCCAAGTGACTTCAAATTATGATAAATTTCAAAATTTTCTTTTAATTCTTAGGCATCAGTAGATCTGCTGGCTTAGCAAGACATGACTGAATTATTTGTGACACATTTGCACCGAGACATATCCAGTTACAAAGGAGTTGAAGGTCAAGGACGCCTGAAGTTACGCATTCAACCACAAATTGGTGGTGCCACAAAGAAAGCTGGTTGAAGATTCAAACAAGAATATTTAAGTGTTCACTAACCAAACAATCATTGACCATGCTTGGTTGCACAAACCTCATTCTTGTCCTCAATTTCCACCCCCAGGTCCTCCATCTCGCTCTCAAGTCGCTTCTTCTCAACTTTCTTGGCTGTGCGTGGCAGACGAGGCTTCTCAACTTTGCGCTTTTCTCTCGACTCGATGATGGCTATTGATCTCTTCTCGCGAATTCTAAAAATAGAACAACACGAAATACAGGTTAAAAAACGAAGGTTTCCATAATTTTCATTGGAAATAGCCAAATCAACCCTGAAAACTTCTGACATGAATTTAACGGTTATAACACCTCCACACAAGCATTCCCATGATGACTTTACCTGACACCTCCTTTCCAACAAGTGACCCCTCCTTTCCAACAAGTGACCCCTAACGCTAAAAATGCTGAATGGTCATCTTCTTCCCAGGTCCCACTTCACATTAACTTCATTCCTCATGTCTAACAAGTACACACCCGCCGGCTCCCACAGTCTCCTCCGCCGACCCTCCCACCCTTGATACCTACTTCGCTGCAGTCTTCCTAACTCCCTTCATTTTACTTTTTCCTCACTCATGTCCGACTCGTACACACCCGTCGCCTCTCTCAGACTCCTCTACTGGCACCCCCCCCCCACTGATACCTACTTTGCTGCAGTCTTCCTAACTTCCTTCATCTCTTCATCTTCGTCACTCATGTCTGACTCGTACACACCTGTCGCTTCCCTCAGACCCTCCTCCTGCTCTAGAACCTCCAATTTCTAAAACGCAAACAAGAGAGATTTATTAAAGCAACACGATGAAAGCAAGCAAAACACAACATTTAATACACAACATATACCCAGACCACCACCAAAATTTTGCAAGTATTGATCGTTGCCCTACCCTCGCAGACTTTTTCATGAATGCTATACAAGAGTAACGCAATGCATTGAAATCCACTCACGGCTGTACCACAAACAGCATGCAAATATTTACTGATATCATGAACATTACCATTCGGTGGCACAGTATGCATCGAACGTGTGAATGGATTTTTTTGCAAAATTTCATGAAAAATCGTCAACAAACTCTGAAAATACTGAGAAAAACGAAAAAATAAAATTGCCACCAGGAGGCACAGCAGTTGTTCGCTGTCACATTCACAAGAATATACTAGTCAAATTTCACAAAGATCGAGCAAGGAGTTTCAGAAATACAGAGGCAAAGGTAAAAAACGTCACTAAGGGAGCCACAGCAGGTGGCCTCATCCAAAAATCGATGTCAGCCATCCTCTCGTCAGTAGAAACACATCTGTCAAATTTCATAGTTATCCTCTGAGCGGTTTGGCAGGTAGAGAAGCCCAAAACATGCACAACAACAATAACGGTATATAGGTGGTGCAGAATATATCAAATTCATCCAAAAACGAGGTTTCTTCTTAACGAAAACACACAATTTAGCTAACTTTCACGAAAATCCATCTAGGGAAACATGAAGATAACGTAAAAACAAAATAAAATTGCCACGAGGGGGCACAACAGCAGTTAGAACCATCAGAAAGTAGTTGCCATCCATTCACACGCAGGCACGCACATACACACATAGGAACACACCAACAAATTTCTCACAGATCCTGCAAGGGATGAGCAGGATCAAGCTAAAATCTCAACAGGACTTGCAACAAGTGGAATCCAGTGAGGGTAACAGTGATATTGAAATTTGCATGCTTTTGGAGTTGTATTGCGCAATGCTATGCGACGCCGTTTTACCTAATCATGTTATTGGTAAAAAATGTGACCCCCTTTTTCTACAATTTCACGGAAAACAAAGGGGCATCAAAAGTAAACCATGAAAAAATGTAATTATGTACCTTTCTTGTTGACGGGAAAAAACGTCAGAGTTTGAGATACTCAAACTCTAGAAAAAATCTTTAAAAAATTCCATGCTGTGAATCGACAAATATATTTAAACCCGTAACAAATTCAATCCATTTCCAAAAGGATTTAAAGCATTAATATAATAAGAACTTTTCGGCAACCTGTGTCAATTTTTGCTAGAGGTGCCTCTGCTTAGACAAGTGTAAAAGAAAAACTAATTCACTGACCTCAAAACCATTAATTAGAGGCCAACTTAAAAAATAAAATCGCTCAGTGGTAGTCGGATTAGTCGTGGTCATCTGTTGTCAACATAGGGTCACATCTGCCTAAATTTGTGACAATTCCTATGGCTTTCAGTGAGGCCCAGAAAGAGATGACAATAACATGCAACCACATTGTGTATACATAGGCACATCTAAATGCCCAGTTTTGTCATTACAGGCAATAGGATTACATAAAACCAGAACAACGGTGATACGTAGTTCTCCTGGAGAAACATGGCTGACACACTCATGAACGTAGTTCCTCACTCAAACATGGCTAGCCATCTGACATTCACCAAGCACTGACTCAAAAGCCTCGTGAATTCTCACAGACATAGCTCTCATACTCTGTACCATGTTGGATGGTCAGTGAGCCGTGTTTGTGAGACAGGAGACGTGTATTTGGTGTATAGGCTGTGCTGGGCAGGTCTGCCACCATATTTGATGGTGGGTGAGCCACATCTGTGTGTCAATGAATACGGTTTACTTGCCCTGTGAGCCACCTTATTTTATGAATGAGTGACTATGTTCATGAGGAACAGCCATGTTATTTACACTGCTTGAGTTAACAATCAACCATTGTCAGGATCATCACCTGTAGATCACTGATCTTACCTGCATTATGTCTGGGTCAATATAGTCAGCTATATTACGGCCTTGCCAGATTTCTGGGATCACATCATATTTCTCGTCAGGATTGCTCAAGTCATAGTTCTCTGTAGTAAAGATCAGTGATTCAATATTTCAGTATGAAAGCAGCGTTTATCGTAACAAGAACTTCTCATACAAACTAAAATTGATTGTTGAAGAAAATAGAGACCGGGAATAATAAGATGAAAGCATTTATCCGACACTAATTACAATGAGGCTGTGAAATATGAGCGTTACTAATTACAATGAGGCCATGAAATATACGCGTTACTAATTACAATGAGGCCATGAAATATTCGCATTGTTGAGTGGTCAGGTGCGAAGAAACTTCTTTAACTTCCATATCAAACATGCATTTGATATAGAATACCAAAATAAACACTTGTTTGATACTCAAATTTAGATGATCAACAAAATCAGTTCTCATCACTACATAAGTAAACCCACATGCATTTGTGTGTACTACGGGAGGCAACACAGTGTAAAATCACACATAGTAAAACTGTACGCTTACTAGAAATGAGATTACTTTTTAGTAGCACATTTCGTAAAACTCACATGCAAAGAAAACTTTTAATGGGTATCTGAGATAATCATCGTAGGTAGACTTCTATCATATTTAGTGGTTTTTAGCTTCAGCGCAATCCGATGGCATGTGCATCAAGAATGTTTCACACAAAAGATTTGCTAATCTACGTAGTTATTCCATGCATCGTGAGGATGGCTCTCAATCCAATACTTTTTTATGATGGCTACTTAATCGTATCCACACCAAAATGCACATAATAGTGCACCTATGCTTCTTTCTATTCTGGTGCGCTCTCAAGGGTTAAGTGTTGTCATATTATTTACAAGTCACCAAACCGATGATGTCCCCAGATGTTTACGAGCTGAAAACCATTCTACAACGCATTTGAAAAATTAAAGCAGAGCCATAGACGAAATACCCCGAATTATTGGCTTTGACATTAGGGAAAGCAATGCCAAAAATGTCTCTTGGTAGGTCTTAAATGACAGAAACTTTTTATTCCTGCGCGAAAAATTCAGACTACAATGAATTCCCAATTACCAGAACAGAAATAATCAGTCATCTCTCAAAACCGCTATAATTAAGTGTTGTTATATCAAGCACTACTCAAAACTTCCAGTCAAAGCAAAAACAGCAACAGTTCCATGGATAAACTGTGGAAAGTCTTGGAACAATGGTGAGTAAGGCAACAAGGAAATTCAGTCTTGAAGAAAAATATCAAATAAGGTGATATCCGGTTAAACTAGATTGAGTTTGCTCAATTTTACCAAAGTGTAGTGCCTTATACAGATCATAGGTTTATAAAATCGAGTGTGCTAGGCATTCCACCAGAAAAAACACAGATTTCAAAAAGTGTCATTTCTACAGAAGAATGTCCAGTGGCCTCATTTTAGAAATATTCCATAAGTCTCCGCCACAGGTACTCCTTTAGGGGAGGTATACATAGGTACACCTCCAGAGAAGGGCATACCTTCAGTCAGTAATATTTACAAATTTACTGAGCTGTTTTAATCACATTTACTTCTTAATAAGTTCTTGGGAGTTACGACAACACCCCTCCACTGATGGTAGTGCCCCTCCTCTGATGGTAGTACCCCTCCTCTGATGGTAGCACCCCTCCTCTGATGGTGCCCAGGACCAACTGTTCTTCCCCCTACTTCCTTCACTACACCACTGAAGTTGTTTTTGACAAAAACAAAATGCGATGACAACTGAGAAAGAACCTCTGCTAATATTCCGATGATGTAAGAGGATAAATATCGTCCACCATTAACTTACTTTTTAAATCAACAACATAGTCATCACCAAGCTCCAGTTCAATGTCCCTTTCCTGAAAAACACAAAAATTCAGAAGTTGTAATTAAATGTGAACAACTACCTGTGTAAACGATGCTTGTCCATGAAGAACAGAGGTTTAGAACACAAGACACAACATAATTACGGGCTCTTGTTAATTAAATGTAATGCACTTCTAAAAATCATGCAAAATCTTAGACGACTAGTTATCAACTTGAAATATTTAAGTAGTCAACTTTAAGGACCAAACGTTGAACAATACACTACCCTGTGTTCCATATCAGACATGCAGGACAAGCACAGCAGTCCTGATAGCGTCCCCCTGTGACCTTTTTCAAATCTTGTTTCCGAAAGACTTCAAAAGGTACAACAATTTACAAAATTTTACATGTTTCCAGGTATGTTGATGGGAGGCCTCTGGAAGATTTTTAAGCCACTCGTCTCCAAAACCACCAAAATCGAATGACCTTTAAGCACATCACAAGGTCAC
>NMRA01001679.1:0-11741 GCA_002633005.1 Phoronis australis
CTTTAACGGTTTACTTATGGAGCAAAATTTAAAACAATTACAAAGTTGCCACATTCTTCACACACTTGACCCGGCCCGGAAATGCAAAACAATCCCGAAAGAGCTCTTGTGGCCCTTAATTCCAAGTGGGTTTGATGTTGGTGGGGTCTTTTTCGGAAATATCCGGTACTCACATTTGGGTATGGCAAGCCTAGACTATGCTTGACGTCCATCCAGCAACTGTTGTCCCAATCATTTTTCGCTTCTGAAGACAAAAGGCAAATTTTCATTCCACCTGTCATGACGAAATCTCCCGACAATAACTTTCATACGAACAATAAAACTGAGGCTATTAAAGTTGGACATTGGCTATTACTTAAATGATTAAAATGATTCAAAAAGAATTCATATGTCGTGAATGGTCATGCGACCAATATCAATACGCGTGGGTTATTTTAGGCACATGGGCACCAACCTCTTGTTTGGGTGACAAAAACAATCCGCACATAGCACTTTATATTGAAAAGATATGAAATTATGTAACCAATGTCTTTGGCAGAAAAATAGTTGATAGACACATTGGAAAAGCGATTAGCCGTTGCAGGGCCCATCCCAAGAGAATAGTGCATGTGGCTTATGGGAGACGCCCCCTTCTGGTCGCCACCTTCCAACGACAAAGCCTCGAGTAGCAAATGTTTTTTTTAAAAGTGATTCTAACCTTGAGGATCAATTTTGGGTGATTTTAATTACTTTTCGTAAGGAAATGGGATTCGGCCACAATCTTCAAGACAGAATATTTAAAAATATTAAATCGAGGCATCGAGGTCATTGTCCTCAAAATTCTTACCATCCCACAGAATTGTATATAGTTTGTCTTCAAAATCAGCGCCAGCGTAAACAAGAAGCAGTCGAAGTGGCTGAGCCAGCTGAAACAAACAAGGGAGATAATGACTGACATTGGCAGAGCAGACGGTCTCCATTCCTCATGAACCACGTGGAAACTTTTATCAACTGGTTTTTCGGATATGTCTCTATAATCCGAAAGTTCATAGGTCTAAAGGTTCGCTAGTCCAAACAATTGAAAATTTCTAGAAAATGCGAAAAAATTCAAAAGTCAAGGTTCGGTAGTTCGAAAACAATAAAAGCGTCGAGGTTTCTACAGTCCGAGAGCTCTGTGTTTTGAAGGTTCTATAGAACCGACAGTGGAACCTTTCGACTATAAAAACTTCAGACTATAGAGGCATCGAATTTTGTTGTCGGGCAATGAAATCTGTCACAATTTGGTCTCACTTGTAAATGATTTGAATATCAAGAGATTGCTGCTGTTAGTTGGTCAATGCAGAGCCAACCCCTTTGTATTGTTATGCAAATGTGCTCGTAGCAGTCACGATTATGCTGGTATACACGTGTTACTGGGCAGTTTACCGATAGTTTGGGCGGAGAGCAGTTGTGCTTTGCCACGCTGTTACTTTATATTTGAAGCACATGGTGCTCATACCAGTCAAAACGCTTTGGAACTCGTAAGACAGTGTGTTTTGTATTAAATATTTGTTGGTACAGGTACTTACTTATATGTTATGCTAGTCAGTTTAATGTACCTGAGCTTTACTTGCCTTACCATTTCTTCTAGATGTAATTCGAAAATACGTTTATGCTATGGTTGGTTACTGCCGGAGTCGGTTGACTTACTTGATACTGTACCTATGTAATATCTAGGTGACCCTTAAGTTTTATGACCACGCAGCTGAACCATGGGTGCGGGGGGCTGGTCAAGCTGGGCGGCGTAATATTTGTCCGCAAGAGGCTGGTCAAGCTGGGCGCCGTAATATTTGTAAAGCAGTGAAAATCTCTCAGGTTCTGAGAAGCCAAAGTTGTGGCACGTGTATGACCATAAAGAGACATTGAGACTCTTGTGAACAATAGCAATTCTCGTATCGGCAATTATTACTATGAGTTTGTGTGTGTGTGTGTGTGTTTTGTGTGTGTGTGTGTGNTGTTCTGTTTTTATGTCCTGAGATATTGTCTGACACTAGACGAACTTGACAGAATCTTTGGACTACAGAACCTTTGCACTATAGCACCTTCAGACCATAGAACCTTCGGACTATAGAACCTTTGGATTATAGAATCTTCGTACCGTAAAACCTTCGGAGTAGGCCCATAGAAGCTTCGTACTATAGAACCTTCCGCCTATACAGCCTTCGGACTACAGAGCCTTCGTATTATGAACTTGGGTGTTTTTTTTTCTTACTACCAAGCACGTGCATACTCATATTCATAATGATGGCCAACTCCAAAGCCCGCTTTTCATCACAAAATGTATTTTGATTCAGACGGCTTAATTAATACGGTAATGAAATTGGTGTCCAATTGTTTCGTAGTTTCGCGGCTTCGAAGGAAATGACAGTCCAAATTGAAAATTGTCTTTATTTGTGACGGAAGGAGAATTAACTATCCAAAACCCTGTTGAAGATGAATGAACTAGTGAAAGCTTTTTATCATCCTTCAAGAGTCGCAATTTTCAAGACCAGATTGTAAAAGAAACCGGCACTTTTAGAACCGGTACTTTTAGAATTGAAACCGGTACTTTGCGCATGTATTTTACGGGTGGTTTTATTCACGGTGGCGATAACTGAGTACTTGTATGCAGCCCAAACCCAACGCCCAGAACACAGGGATAATGTAAGCCTATGTCCTTTCAGGAATTGCATGTCATGATTCACCATACTAGTTACCCCACAGCATTCAGCAAACTAACAGCCTCTCTGCATCTGCAAGGCTGATGCAATTGCTTAAGAAGAATCACTCCTCCAGACTCGAGGTCATTCAAAAAGAGGATGACTCATACACACGCTCCGCCGAGGAAACACTCGAAGTCATGATGGGTAAGCACTATTCTGATAGTGTAAACCTGTCAAACCAATATTCAAAAGTGACGGACTCCGAGGAGTGTGAACCATTAGCTTATGCTGATGTTGAAAACATAGCCACACCACATCTCGTGGAGTTAGCTCTAAAGTCTTTTAAACCATGGAAGTCCCCAGGACTAGACATGATATATCCTATAATGTTGCAAGAAGCTGGGATACCACTATTCTAAATACTCACAGCAACTTACAAAGCCAGTCTTAGACTAGGTTATATCCCCAAGACTTGGACTGAAGCTAGGGTAGTCTTCATTCCTAAACCAGGGAAGAACTCGTACCTTTTGGCTGAATCATTTGGGCCTATAACCTTAACATCCTTTCTTCTCAAAGGACTGGAAAGGCTCATTCTGTGGTATCTTGATAAATAAGGAATAAAGAACAAACTTCAGAACAATCAGTATGCTTATAGGCCTTTCTTCTCTACGGAGACCGCTCTACATCATCTGGTTGTTAGACTGCAAAGGGCTGTTTTTAATAAACAATTTGCCCTCTGTGCCTTCATTGATCTTGTTGGTGCTTTCAGCAATATTAAGCATGATGCGATCCGAATTGCACTGAACCACTTTAAAGTGAATAGGTGTCTTACCAGGTGGATCATTAACATGCTTGGAAGTCGATCTGTGACTGCTTGTCTAGACAATGTGAGAGTGGCGGTTCGCATCACCAGAGGAACACCTCAGGGTGGCGATGCCTCACCCACCCTCTTTAATATGGTTATAGATGGTTTGCTTCGACAATTATCTACTGGCATGGGTCCAAGCTTGTATGTTCAAGCCCATGCAGATGATATTGTTCTCAGTGTGTCTAGCATCGATCCTGACACATGTCGCTATCTTGCTCAAACAGCACTGAATACAACAGCCACATGGGCTAAGTCAGTTGGCTTAGAAATTAGTGGTAGCAAAACCAAGGTGATTATGTTCACTTGGAAGCTTAAATGGTCAATGCGGCCTTTAACGCTGAATGGTAAACATCTTGATCTTGTAGACAAGGCGACTTACTCAGGTGTCATTTTACACCATCGTCTTTCCTGGACCCCGCATATTACAGAAAAAATCTCAAAAGCCAAATCTGCATTGGTGAGATGCAGTCGTGCGGTGTGTAAAACATGGGGAATGTCCCCCAAGAATATATTCTGGATTTATACTGCTGTTATACGACCTATAATGTCCTATGCTTCGTCGGTATGGGTAACGGCATTAAAACAGATTACAATTATCAACAAACTTAGGCAGTTGCAACGTCTAGCTTGTCTGTGCATAACCTCTGCTTTTCCTGGAACGCCTTCTGCAGCCCTAGAAATGCTAATCGGTCTACCACCACTGAACATATACCTTGAGGGTGAAGCTGCATGTGCTGCACTACGTCTCAGATATAATGGTCAGTGAGTGAAAACTAACATCCCTGACTCCGTTGCACACAGAAGCCACAGGAATGTTTGCAATAAGCTAATGGCCAAGACTGGGCAACTATGGAACATGCCTAGTGATGTCCAGGTCACAGCTTTAAATCATACAAACAATTTCTTCACGGAAATTGGCGATGGATGGCCTACCGCAGAACACAAGAATGAGGTGGTTTGTTATACAGACGGCTCTAAACCCGAAAATGCCAGACAGGTGCTGGGGTCTACTTTCCAAGCCTTCCTGTTGCAGATGCAGAAAACTGGGTATCGCTAGGCAATCTTGCCACGGTGTTTCAGGCTGAGATCACAGCAATTAATAGAGCTGCTCAACTGGCACAACAATATAACACTGAACTTGGCAATCGGCCAATTACCACCCTTTCAGATAGCCAACCAGCAATAAAAGCCCTGGAGAAACTAAGGGTCAACTCTCGTTGTGTTAATGCTTAACAAGCTTGAAAATGAAAGAACCGTCAATATACGCTGGGTCAGGGCCCATGTGGGAATTGATGGCAATGAGAATGCAGACAGACTCGCAAATATAGGAACAAGCGTTCTGCATTTTGTGCCTGAACCTTCTATCCCGGTATCTTACGGATTTTGAAGGATGAGTATACGTAACTGGGTACATACCCAGTCAGCAGCCCAGTGGACATCACTTAACTCCTGCAGAGAGACCAAGGAGAATTTTCCCAACGTGATCGAACCAAAAGGTTCAAAAAGCCTTCTGAGTCTAGATAGATTGGGTATAAGACACGTCATTCAAATTTTGACGGGCCACTGCAACTTAGCCCGACACAGACACATTACTGGGCATATGGGGAGCCCTGTGTGTCCTGAGTGTGGTACTGACGTAGAATCTCCTAAACACCTGGTAGAGTCTTACCCAGCTTTTTATAGGCTAAGGAGCAACCTACTGGATGGCATTGTTACATGCCTACAACATATAGTGCATGGCAACAAATGGAAATGTCTGTCCGTTTTCCCTAAAGGAGACTGGCAGACTTGAAAACTTTCTTCACGAGGAGCCAAAATTGGGGTCTCGTGCTTTTGCTCAGGTGTTTTGTGCAATGGGCCCAATCATGAGGCCTGCGCACGTCTGATGCACCGCAAATGACATCAGACCACCTGCACTGCTTTTTTTTACCCAACAGCATCGATCAATTCGGCAAACCTTCTTTGTTTTACCGTTTCTATTATCCCTGGGACACTCCTCAGACGATCCCAGAGCCCATACTAACCCCTCGAATATCCCAATATCCTACAATAATCGACATAATGATTGTGATTCAGCGCGAGCGAGAAATCAGGACAGCAAGTGTACACCTTTCCCACAGTCCCCGACGCATGCTGTCAATGCATCAAGAGGATTATACGCCGAATAAGCATCGACACATAATTCCTGGGTCGAGTTCAATATTAACGTTGACCTCGTTATATCGCTGTGTATTTTTGAATAAGAGCAAGGGATTTTGGCTAGATTTTTTCCTCCTGCGAGACAGCTATTGAACTCTACCCTGACGAAACAACCAAGTATGTGTAGATATGGCGTTCCACAAGGAAAGGGGGCAATCGAGTATTTTTGTGTGACTGCATTGCTAATCGCCGCCTCAGGATGTATGCCACGCTTCGCAGATTTCATACGAGCAACAACCTTGATGGAAAAGATTTCCAAGGTTAGGCCTACATGTCACTATGCCAAAGGTTCGCTACTCCGCCAAGGTCCACTACTCCGAAGGTTCGCTACCTTCGAAATTTTACTGCTTCGAATTTCCCCAATTCCGAAAACCAGAATTCCCACTACTCCGATTGTCTGCTCACGACTCATTCTCAAGCATGCAGGGACAACATCTGGGGCNCAGAAAAATTTCCTGGGCGGGAGGGGGGCAAACCCCCCTCCCGACCTCCCCCCACTCGGTGCTATGCGCATCTACAATCGTGGTTCAGTTTGCGCAAATGCTTACAGCCGGACAAAATGTTGGGCCCCCCTTGTGATATCCTAGATCCGCCACTGCTTATTACCTACATTTAGCTTCGACCCGGCCGTGCGCTTGGTTCTTTGGGTGAGGTTGAAGCGCAGCGGCCCCAAACTTTTCAGTCCCGCTGCGATGACATGGATTTGATGGATATATCGTAGTTTATAATTCATTAATATTCCTACTTCATATTCTTTTAATGGAAATGCGTACTCATTTTTCCGTGTTAGAACATACGGGCAATTTCGCATGCACCGGCATGAAAAATGAATCTAGACAGTGACCACCGTACTTGCCAGCTAGACAAAGTGTTTTAGTACCAGGGCAACTAATAACCGAAGTATCGTTTATTTTTGCGTGTAAAAGTATAAAAATTACACCCGAGTCTGAAAGATTGATATTTTTGGAGCCGTGGACCTCCGCAATAGTGAACCTTCGGAATAGTAAACCTTCGAAATAGTGGGCTGATCCCATTTTCAGCGATGTAAGAAACTTCAGTAACGCGCAATAATACAACCAGATAAACAATTTCGTCAAGTCACTCTCCGACTAAACTTCATATATTCATCCGAGTATGTAATGAGGTGTAATCACTCATTTAAGCATGTCTGATTTGAAATTCTGGCAGGAGGTAACAAGTTCCATCTCATCTAAGGAACATAGAGCTGAGAGTCATGGTCGCGTACACTGCGACTTCAGTTCCCTTAAGTTCCCCTAATTAAGCTGTGTCAAAGGCTTTCCCGAAAACTCTACAGTATCGACGTTTGCAAAGTATCAAATGTCCCTCGTTCTAGAAATTCGAACTACCCCAACGATCAATGCTGGCTACGGACCTGGTGCTTATAAAGATTGACCAGTGTAATTGTTGGTTTTGTTGACCAATTTTTCCGAGAAATCCCTGATTGTATGAAACCGTACCTTAAGAATCTCGTTTGATGATCATTAATAACAAAATGAAAATGAAGCAATGAAATTAGGCTTGATAACTACAATTCTCGATCAAAGCTCAGCCAAGCAGGCACCCGGAAATTTTCAGTGCAAACTCTGGCTCGCGGCTAGTCTCGGAGTCGCAAGCTCTAATCATAGAATACACTGGTCACGTGCAGAGTAGGCGCTCCAGGGGTAGATTTCTATGCCTAACCTCATGACATGTTACGTGATCTTCTTCCGCGGTGGTCGCAAGAAGCATGATTTGTTTTGCTCACACATATTAAGAACGAATAACATAAAGAAATGAACTAGAGTAAGAATACGTGTCTGGTCACTTATGAATACAGTCAGGTTTTTCATTTTATTTAATATAATTTTATATACGCCAAGTTCAGAGTTGAATCATTTTGTTTGAGAAGAGTGAGTGTGTGATTGGTTTCAGGGACTATGTATTGCCTTATCGAGTGCAACTTCATAACCGCAGTTATGTCATAACAGTACATGTGTGTCACCGGACGGAAAGCCTTGGGTGAAGGGTGTGGTTTTTGATACCTGACGTATCACCTATTTTTATAAGAGCGCGTTGCTGGAAAGAAACATAATAGTGCACTAATTCTTTTAGTAGTTGGAACCCACAAGTAATCGACTTATCCTCAAAAAGACAGCTCCAGGAGTCTCCGAGAGGGAGGATGAAAGAAGAGTCCAACGACAGACCACAAACGACACCAACCGGAATAAATAGGACTACGAATTCGAACATCGATCTATCTCATGAACATGCATATGCGGAAAGATTCTAAAGAATGAAAGAGGGTTGAAAATCCACCAAGGCAAGATGAAGTGCTTACGTCAGGTTGCAAGGCAACGCTTGGGCGTTACGTCCAGTGTGACGGGGGAGGGATTAAGCCAGGTCACAAACCACAGCGCCGAAGACCTCCCAGCTACGCAACAGACGGAAGCATCAGTAGTTGAAGTATTCCAGAATCAAGTCCCAGCCAGTTCAGCAGGTCCACCAAATATCAGGAAGAAGGACCGAATCAAATGGCCGTCAGCAGTTGATAAGAAGGCATGGTCAGCCTCAGACGACGACCTGGACAGTGTCTTACGTGTCACTCTTCGTGGTCCAATAGATATTAAGATTGAGGCTATGACAAGAATTGTTTACCAAGTTAGTGTGGACCGCTTTAGAACAGTTGAGAAAAAAAAAGAATTGCCCAACCCACGAAGACCAAACAGACGGCAACGGGAAATAGCAACCATCCGTAGGGAACTTAGAGAACTCCGTCGCCTGTGGAAGGGGGCAGCTGAGCATGAAAAGGCAGGAATTACTCACCTGACATCCGATGCCCTCACGCGATTATTGCAAAGCTGAACGAAGTGCTCAAAATAGGAAGAAACGGGCTAAGCAAAGGGAGAGGTTCACTAGGAACCCTTATCAGTACGCTTCTAGGCTCCTAGGCAAGAGTAAAGGCGGAACACTTACCTGCACCCAGAGAGACTTGGATGAGCATCTCGCCAAAGTCCACAGTGATGAGTTGAAAGATACTCTCCTTGGGGAATTTTAAGGTATAGAGGATGAAGATTTGCCAGATGTAGATTTCGATGTGGGGGACATTAACAAGTCGGAAGTTGATTTCACTATTAAGAAAGCCCGATCGGGGTCAGCCCCTGGTCTGAGCGGAATTTCCTACAAGGTCTATAAGGATTGTCCCAAGTTGCGCGATAGGCTCTGGAAGCTGTTTAAGGTTCTCAGGAGTAAAGGCCTTGTTCCAGCCCAGTGGAGCGAGCTGAAGGAGTCTACGTCCCGAAAGAAGAAATCTCAAAACAGATTGGCCAGTTTCGACCCATTTCACTGTTCAGCGTAGAAGGGAAGATCTATTTAGCCATTATATCCGGCAGAATGACTGACTTCATGATCAAGTTCATCGGCACGTCATCACAGAAAGGCGGTGTGCCAGGCTTTTCTGGACGCCTGGACATAATTCCATAATTAGTGAACTCATTCAACGATCAAAGAAGGCCAAGAAGAACCTGTCTATGGTGTGTCTCGACATGTCAAATGCGTATGGTTCTGTAACATATGTATTAGTTTATTGTGTCATGGATATCTACCGCATTCCCGAGAAAGTCAAAAGTATAGTGAAGTCTTACTACAGCTCATGCGTGATGCGTTTCACGGCTGCAGAATTCCAACAATCAGTGAGCAGCCAGTCAAGTGCCTGGGCAAGTACTATGACAGCAGCCTACGAGACACATCCCGAGTTAAAGACGTGAAAGCCCAGCTCAAGGTATGGCTTGAGAAGATCGACAAAGATGGCATACCCGGAAGGTTCAAGCTTTGGTGCTATCAGTTCATCTTGCTTTCTCGGCTGAAGAAACGGAAAGGGCAGCAAGCCGATTCATTCGAAGGTGGCTTGGACTACCAGCGTCTTTCAGCAACGTCGGACTATACTGCAAGTCGTCAAAATTTGTCCTACCAGTCTCATCTGTGGTAGAAGAATACAAGGTTACCAAACTCCGAGCCAGCATCACTCTGCGGAATACATCTGACCAGGCCATCAAAGGATGCAGTATCCAGTCACGCACCTGAAGGAAGTGGTCGACCACCTGGGCGATCAGCGAAGCGGAGAGCCGGCTGAGGAACAGGCAGTTAGTAGGATCAGCTTGCCAGGGTAGGCAAGGGCTGGGCTACAAGACCGGTAAGCCAGCAAGGGAAAGATCTTAGACCCGGGCAGAGACAGAATAATCAGGGAGGTTAGATCATCAGAGAATGAAGAAAGGTACGCCCGAGCAGTCCAGATGGGCCAACAGGGAGCATGGACCAGGTGGGACAATGTCTTAGAAAGGGAAGTCAAGTGGGCTGATTTGTGGAAGATGTCTCCTCTGAAAACCAAGTTCCTCATTAGATCTGTTTACGACGTACTGCCTACTTCCAGCAACCTTGAAACTCGGGGACTTGTTGACAACCCGAGTTGTAGTCAGTGTGGACGCAGATTTACTTTAGAGCACATCCGATCATCTTGCAGCGCGTCCTTGGCATCAGGAAGGTACACCTACCGACACAACCAGGTTCTGAAAGCGTTTGCAAGGGTGTTAGTTGACGAGGTCAAGAGCAAATCGAAGCCGAAAAGCCACCGCATCGAATTCACCAATTTCAAAAGAAGTGGCGATGAGGCGAGTAAAGGGAAGACCCCAGCGCAGAAGGGCATCCGGCACACAGCCAACGACTGGAGAGTGTGGGCAGACCTTGCCGGTCACCAGTCATTCTTCCCACAGCACATTGTCCCTACGACCCAGCGCCCTGACTTGGTTATTTACTCGGACCGTTCCCACCAGGTCATCCTGATTGAATTCACTATCCCGTGGGAAAGTAGGGTGGAAGAGGCACACGAGCGGAAGAACTTGAAGTATACAGACCTGAGAAATGACTGTCATGTTAACGGCTGGAGATGTTGGAGTTTTTCTGTAGAGGTCGGCTGCCGGGGTTTTCCGGCCAGTTCAGTCATTACCATGGCTAGATCTCTTGGCGTCTCCCGGCGTGTCAGGAAAGAAGGCACTGACTTCTACGCTATGAAGCCACAGAAGCTGAACAGGCATCTTGTTGGATTTGGATGAAATACCAACAGCAACACCAACAACAACCGTCAGACAGAGCCTGATCAACTCTGTTGTCCCGCCTACTACGCCTACTAGAGATGGTCTTGGTTTAGGGACAAAACCATTAAGGACAGTAGGAGACCAACTGAAGATGGCGGTTGAGCACAGTGTCACCAAGTATTTAAAGTAAGTTCAGACCGGCCGCCCTTAAGGTCATGGTGATGATTATCTTCATTTCTAAAATCTTTTGATCTATTTACACTAACCTCTGATCAAGGAACGCGAAGAGTACCGGGGGGCAGGGCCAAGTTTTCTCCTGAGACGAGTTACTCGATTTTTCACGATAAACCGGATGGGATCAACTTCAGCTGACGTCTGCACAACTTAGTTATACAACCCATTCTCTCAACGGTTAATCTCGGCTTTCCCTTTAGATGGCTCAAAACTTTGCTGAGGAAACTTTTTAAAACACCCCCAAATGTTTACTTTGAGTAATAAAACAAATTGCAAGGCCATGATAACAGATGTTGCCTAATTCAAAGTGGCTGCTGTGGCCGCGGGAGACAACTTGGCTGTACGTACTGCATTCGTGCCTCTCGGCAAGCCTTATCTATTACCTCTCATCATGCCCACTCAGGCTCGGAGTCAGCCAGGCTCAGCCCACGACTCCACTCCCAGCGCCTAACATGCCGAGTGAAAAATGTGACATTTCCTGTTAATACTCACCCCTCGAATATCCCAGTATGCTAGAGTAAGTGGCATTGCAAATGAATATTCAAGCCCGAACTACGGTTTGCACCTGGACAGTCGACAACTTTAAGTTCTAATGAGGCAGGGCTATGTCAGTGCCACGTGACCTTCGGTGCCAAGCTACCGGAGGTTTCCAGATAAGCGCCGATGCGCATTGAGTGTTACCGTACATTCCCG
>NMRA01000168.1:3128-174751 GCA_002633005.1 Phoronis australis
CAGTGAGCGGATTTCGCCTACCGCCCGTTTAAAATACACGGGACGAAATTAGTACAGAACGCGATAGAACGTATTGTAGTGCGAATCTGAAGTTCATTTGCCATAACAGCAATGCTTTTGGACATTTTTCGAACTAAACGGCTAAAAACTCGAAGACAATAACAGAATACACTCTGCTACCGTATTGGGCAAATGACCAAACGACAAGCTTTTGCCCCACTTCCCGTGACGTCACAGTTAAGTCTCACATAATCTCGCGTTATTGTTATAAACTCGCAAAAGGCCTGATAGTACCGCTTGCCTTCAACCCTCGACTTAGTGGTGTTACACAACCGACGTGAACTCATGTAACCGAGACAGTAAAACTAGGTTAATTTATTTGACCCTGTGCTTAGACGAATATGCATCGACACGCAAAGTGGCATCAGCCTGACAACCTATTACGCAACTGCTACTCTAACCTAAAAATAGCAGCCGACCAGTTGGTCGGCTGATGGCCGGTCGGCTGAAGGGTCGGCTGAAGGGTCGGCTAGGGAGTCGCCTTATGCCAGTCGGCACTGCGGGCGGCTGCCGGTCGGCTAATTTTTAGCCGACCGGTCGACGGCTAGTCGTCGACCAATTTCCGACCGGGCGGACAAAAATTCGTGATGTGTGCTGTACGTCTCATAGCTTTCGCATTGGCACCGCCACCTCTGCGGCCAGCCGTGGCGTCCCAGAACCGGTGATCCAGCGCATGGGGCGCTGGAAATCTGACGCACTAAAAAACTACATACGCATGTCTGCTTTTCCTCTTCCCCAGGCTTCTTGAACTCCTGGTGAGCCTGTTGTTGCAGCTCCCCACTTCTCTCACTTTGCTTTTCAGCCCCTCCCACTCCTCTGGGTCTGTGGTTTCAGCCCCCTAGGTCAGGTCTGTTGTTGCAGCCGGCCTCCTCCCGTTCGCAGGTCTGTTGTTGCAGCCTGTGGCCCAAGGTCTGTAGTTGCAGGCTTCAATTTCTAGTCATTAGTCCTAGTTACCTTTACTTCCAGTTCGTTATGTTCTTGTTTTTTATATTTTAGACTTATGTATTCTAGTTTTCTGTTATACCGTTATTAGTACCGATATTTTATCATAGTCTAACTAGCTTGTTATTGCCCGGGTTCCGCTTCCTCGGATGGGCGATGTCAGCATTCCCGTGCTGCCATTATGGCGTTTTGTCCATGCCCATCTTGCAGAGTCTTAGTTAGTTTTTTCTATTTACGTCATAATAAATGACAATATTTGCAATCCTCCTCTTGTTTTACTCTGCAACATAGCTAGTGGAGTACCCCGAGTAAAATAGATTACGATAAATTAAATTTAGCTTGGTAAATGCATTTATCGTCATTATTTTGACATTTGTCTCTTTATTTTGAGACCAGTCCTTAGGGTTTATTTTGCACTACTCATCTCTTTTTATAGCCTCAAGGACCTACTTTTGTATTCATACATTTCTCTACGCGACACCTGATTGGTCGCCCATATTTCCTATGTTCAGTTCAACGTGGTCTCTCCCATTCAGCCACCTACCTCGTCGTCTACAAGACCTACGTTCGTTCTCTGCATCCCCCCCCCCCCCCCCCCCCCCCCCCCCCCCCCCCCCCCCCCCCCCCCCCCCCCCCCCCCCCCCCCCCCCCCCCCCCCCCCCCCCCCCCCCCCCCCCCCCCCCCCCCCCCCCCCCCCCCCCCCCCCCCCCCCCCCCCCCCCCCCCCCCCCCCCCCCCCCCCCCCCCCCCCCCCCCCCCCCCCCCCCCCCCCCCCCCCCCCCCCCCCCCCCCCCCCCCCCCCCCCCCCCCCCCCCCCCCCCCCCCCCCCCCCCCCCCCCCCCCCCCCCCCCCCCCCCCCCCCCCCCCCCCCCCCCCCCCCCCCCCCCCCCCCCCCCCNGCCCTTCAGGCAGTTCTTTTGTTTTGTTCCCTCTTTCAGGGCTATTCATTGTACACGCCGGTGGGCGTTTTGTCCATGCCTATCTTGCAGAGTCTTAGTTAGTTTTATCTATTTACGTCATAATAAATGGCAATATTCGCAATCCTCCTTTTGTTTTACTCTGCAACATAGCTCGTGGCGTACCCCAGGCAAAATAGATTACGATAAATACAGCAAAGAATTACTGGTGAAAATTCCGGACGGCGATCAGGCGACTATTTTAGACCGCGCTAGTTTCAATCTGGGTCATCATAAATAGATCAATTGCCAGCCAAATACTTAAGCGTTCCCAGCAATACCTGCAAAATCAAATCTAACGAAAACGTTTTGTTATTAATGCTACGCTGAGAACTAAAATGTTTTCAGAAAATTGCAACCCAACATCGGGTATGCATTTTTACTGACGCTGCGTTCCTCGACTCTCCCTCGCTGGTGGTATAAAATCTGCTTTTTGGGATGTATTCCTTACATCAAATTCAACGAAGCAGCAAAGTTTCCACTGTTACTTTCCCGCTGATCTGATAAATACAAGGTAGAGCTCAGTCGCTGACTCGAGGATGCGAGAAAATCCAGCCAAAATCAGGCGCTCTCATTTGAAATACACGATAATATCTCTCGAAGTCTTGCTTTTCTCGAGAGTTCCTAACCCTATTGAACTCCGTCTACCCAGGTTATTGTCGGATGGCGGATGGTCACGTGGTCTCCTGGCATGAAAATACTCTGTCCTGGCGTGAGCTATTTTCGGTCCTTGCATAATAAATATTGGCCTTGGCGTCATCAATTATTGGTCATAACGTGATGGATTCCGGTTTTGAGTTGTTTTTGGTCCAGCAGAGATAATTAAAATTCTTGATTAGAAAATATGTGTGCTGGAATTTTTTCCTCTTTGGTTGATGACTTAATCATCTTTATCGAGATTCCCCGTGACTGCTTATTGATTGATTTCTAGTGCCGCATCTCCGTCATCCCTTGTTTGGTTTTCGGAAATTAAAGTCAGAAGCGTCGTAAATGTTTCCTTTGTGGTGATTTCTGTTTGTGCACTGTTTCGCCTGTCTATTCATCATTGTCTCTTGGACGTGCGCATAATGGTGACGGAGACGTATATTATCTCAGTCATGAATTAGTAATCATACACCGCTGGATAAACAGTGGTGGAAATTGATCTACCAGTAGAGAAGGTTATAATTAGTGACAACTCTAATATTGATTGATATGTGAATATAGTTACAGTGTGCGCTCACATTGTAATTATAATAAAGATATAGCTTTTGGTCATTTGTCTCGGACCTTAATCGCCAATAGCATGGCACTTGCAGAAGCTTATCTTGTTCTCGCTTTTCTGATCTACGTCGATTGCGGTACCACGCGTACGTATGATATGTGTTTAAAATTCATGACATTTCTAGTAATTTTTAAGTAATGGTGCACGTGCAGAACGTGTACTAAGAACCTATTGGTCGTTGACAAATTCTAAAAAATTATTAAATCGAAAATCATGTCCAGCCTATCATTGTTTGCGCTTCGCTTTGGGCAAAATAACAATTACGTGTAACTCTGGCGCTCTTTGTAGACAGGTGTATTCTGTAGATTTCTTCTGTATTTATCTTTACTGCCATTATGATCAAAATAGTTCAATAAAGCTACGGTACTCTTGTGACACAGAAATTTGTAGTAAGTTTCCTTTTTTTCTGAACTTAGTGACATAAAATTGCAATATTCGCAATTATCGGTGTTTAATATTTCTAAATATGTATGCATGAGGTGTTTGAACGGACATCCTTTTCTGATTATTGCGCACACAGATAGTTATATCATCATCCCCGAAGCAGATGCTTAAAGCATTGGATTGAGGAAAATGAGTAGTGTTTCTGGAACAGAGCTATTTTTCCAAAGATTAAAATCATTTTAGAAATTGTAAACTGAAGTGCTTTCGATATTATATTGATCTTAACATGTGAAAAACGAGTGCATTATCGTGCGCCTATAATTTGAGATCGGATGTGCATGTCAATTTTACGTTATTAGTTAAACAGGGACGATATGATGATTGCCCTACGTATCACGTAATCTGGCACAACATCCGGGTGAAGAGTAACGGACATGTTTTTGCACGCACAACATAAACAAAAACCTTGACATTTCCTAGTGTGCGGTTGGAGGCTATCTCTTGACAGATTACCAAATGTTTGTTGGAAATCTTAAAATAGGACTACCATTGGAAATAGGGTAAAGAAATTTGGTACCGTAGACTCCGCCTTATTCAATATGTGTAGGAGTCAAAGGTGTGATGCCCCACTGAGGAAATGAGTTGAATTGTAGGGTTTACAGTGCAGTTTAACGTGTTTAAGCTTCAAATATTGCACATAAAAATACAGATCCCTATAAGTGCAGAGACTCGTCAAGGCCCCACGCAATGCTTGACTTTTTTTGAATTTGCAGTTTGGGCTTTATTGAAATACAGCAAAAATAAAATGTATTGATAATACAGTTGGCACAATCGCTGGGCTTCTGGTGTGTGAATTACACTGAAATCGTCCAATGCAACCAATAGCTAACGTTGCCCAGTGGACGCACTGCCTCAACAAAAGCCGTCTCAATTGCTCCCATTTTGCTTTTGCGTTGAACTAATCGTTGTACTTGAGCATTTGAGCAGGGACCTCGCGCTTCCACTTACGCTACGGGTCCCGCACTTACTTAATCAGGTACTGGTAACTGGTTACCATTGTAGCCCTATGTTCAAAATGATAGGGGAGACCCTGTTACGATTGACCAGGTTTTAAAAATATATGGATTCATTGGGTATACAAGTATATATTTTAGAAAATAATTGAAAATGTGACCCTTGTAACGAAAATAAATCAGGTACCTTTGATATTTCTATTTCAGTGTACACACCTAAATGTACATGTAAATTTTGCTGTTTACCGAAAATTCAAAAAACCTCTGCTATACGAAACGGGCACTTCAAAAATAGTTGCCTACTTACTTAACTCAAATATTCATCAACAGTTTCATCGACTCTGAAAACCCTGTATTAACATTCAGACTTTTCGCATACAACTTTCTATACGACGTCGTATACTATTTAGGTCCATTACCACACGTTTTGATTAACCTCATACTACTATATAAATGTTTTAATAAATAGTATACGACTTTTGAACCGCTGTCTACAAATTTTGAGAGGTCGTACACGACTTTCGGACCAATATCTACATATTTTAATTAATCGTTTACTACTTTTGGAGCATTATTCTTATATTTTTACAAATTGTATACGCCTTTTGGGCCAATATTTACAGATTTTAATAAATCGTATATGACTTCTGGAACACTATCTACATATTTTTACTAACAGCACACGACTTTTGTGTTGTATTGAAGTTATTTTGAGAGTGATGTCGTGTTGCTGGTTGAAGGCTGGTACTGGTGATTGGTCGTGTAATCTATTCATACCATTTTATTAAAAACAGGCGGTCCGGTACACGTTGTACCAGATGTGCGTAGGCCGCGCAGCGCTGATGACCTGGAAATCTTTTTATTTTTTATTACTATGAAGTTAAAACCGAGCTGAAGAGCTACAGACTTCACTAATGGGTCTTGCAGACAGCCCCAGTGGGACTCGAACCCACGACTTCGAGCAAACGAAGCAGACTTATCGCGCTAAGCCACACTGCCTCCTCAACACCATTTCTTTAGGTGTCCTGTTCACACTAATGGACAGTGATTGGTCAGCAGCCTTGTTAATATCTCGAAAATACGAATAAAAAGTAGCCTATTCTATTTAATCAATAGACAAGTCGTATTAGACGGTTTAGCTTGAAAAGTCGAACTATGCAAACGTGCACCGTGAAGAATTGATGCCATTTCTGGAGCGGTGGGGCTTTGCTGAATTAGAAAATTCACGGGTCGCCCCTGTGCGGGTACTGCTTATAGGTCGTGTAATCTATTCACACCATTTCATTACTAGGTGTCCTGCATCAAATAAGGGCCAGTGATAGTCTAGCGGTCTCCTTATAGACCGGCAGCCCAGAGCACTTAGCATAGATGAACGAGGTACTAACATCTGACAACGGGAGCATTTAGAGTCCACCTCAGTATGTACAGAAATGGACGTCTGCCGTTGTCTGCACTCTGGATGTGACCCCTGGTGGCCTTACAAAGGGCCCAGAAAATGAGCTAGACTAAATTTTCGAGGTACCGGCCAAAACTGATTTAAAACGAACAATAGTACCGCACTGAAAATCAAATGACCCATGACAGACAAATTGCACTCTGCAATGGGTCCGGCAGAAACCAAAAATGACCCCCCAAAAATGAGCTAGCACATACATTCGAGGTACCACAAAAAACAATTACATGAGATTCAATACGTGTCACAGGTTACTAAATGCCCTATGACCGGCAGACAAAATACACTCTGGATTGTGCCTGGCAAAAACCCTCAAAAATCTCAACCATGGTATGCCATTTTTGAGACAGTTAGATTTTCATGGTATCGGCTTAAACTGAATTAAAACCAACAATCGTGCTGCACTGAACACCCAATGACCCGTGAAAGACAAATTTTACTCTGGAAATAGTCGGCCAGAAACCCAGAAAGGACCTTAAAATAGGAGCTAAAATTGTGCATGCAGCTTCCCCCTGCTAGTTCAAGTACTCCGGTGGGAAACCCAATCCATTGGACAACAAGATGTTAAGAATTGCACCACGGAAATCGAAGTACACATATTCTCAATTGGTGACAATAGTGGTGTATTTAATAAGTTAAGGTAGGTGNTAATGTCCTCCGTGATAAAATACAAATCACTCCTAACTGGTGCGCAGCCACGAGTTGGAGTCCCAATGCTATTTGAATAAATATATAAACAACGACGTGTTTCGGTGACCAACAAGGGGTCTCGCTGCAGCATTGCCTGGTCTGCATGCAATGACAGGGTGTGACGTCACAGCAGCACTGTGTAAGAAAGGGAAAGTGAGGCAACTGGAAATCCTGATGAAAGACTCATCTGGGACACTTATCAGCTTCTTCTCAGAGTTAATAAGCGTAGATGTCCCAGACGAAAGAAAGTTAGAAGAATACATATGCCTCCTATTAGGGAGGAGTCAAAGATGTCAATGAAGCGAGGTATCTGAAATTAATCGAGATGACCGGAAAAATAAACAAGGTAATAACTGTAATTTATAGAATATAATTTATAAAAGCAATGAAAATAATTGCAAATGTTTTCATAGTATTAAACCAAAAGGCCCAGTTTCACGTCATACTTACAAACAGTAAAAGGTGGTGAGGTTTTATGTTTTTGTTAGTCAACTTTTGGAAAATTGGTCCCTCGTCAATAAAATTTTCTCACTATTTATTTCAGGAAAAGCCGATGTCCAAAATAAAAAAGATTGACTGCGCATTACTTCCTCCTTGCCGAAAGACACTATTGATCAAGTTCAAACGAGCCCATTATGTTGCCTTGCTCTGGGGTCAGGTGGATTCGACCAATCCGACCGGGAAACGGTTTGGATCCTCTTACCTACGGTTGGAAGGTAGGCCTACAAGTTGGATACTACACTCCCGAATGGTTTTGTGGATCTGCCGTTCCTGATGTCCTTTTTGAAGGTGGTGGTCTTTTACAAAAAACCAAGCCGATCAATAGGCAGAGGAAATGGCAAATGGAGAAAAAAGCGAGCCCAAAATCAAGCTGGAGTAGCAGTGACGAATCTGATATTGAACCGTATTAAAACTAACAGGAAACTATTGTTGACATTAAACATATACATGTAGTAACTAGATGTTCTTGTCAATACAGTGATTTTAAATATCTGTTACTATGCTGTTTGAAAGTGTTGCTCTATTTCATGTAGTTTTTTTTTGGATTAAAGAAGGTTTTTAAAAGCACGTATGTTACTTTTCTTTCAACGTATTGTTTAGAAGTCAATGGGATGAAAGGGCTCTTTGAAAATAATTTTCGTGGTTCCTCGGGCGCTAATTTAGGGGCCATATGTTGTCCTTGACGTATCCTTTCTGTTGGCAATTTTGATAGCGTTTTATATTTTACACAATCTGCGTTCTTAAACTTCATTGAGTGGGTTGGTTTTAGACAGTTCCTGGTATCCCAAAGTTTTACTGTTATCAGGTACTTTCCAAAATGCTTATTCTCCGCTATCATCCATTTAACAGTTACCAGTGTGAGAGCTCAGTAGACGCAAAAGTATAAACTCATCATCTAATATATGTCGTATATTTTCAAAATTACTTACCGGTAGTTGAGATTTCTGGGCCTGGCTAGCACAACCTACACTGGGTTTTAACTGCCATAGGGTATTTGGTAACCAGTAACATCTACACTGTATTCGAATCACATGGAATTGTTTATTGTGGTACCCCGAAGGATGACCTAGCTGCTTTTACGGTGTAATTGAGTTTCTGGCGACGCGTTCCAGAGCACAATTTGTTGTCTGTCATGGGACATCTAGTGCGGCACGATTATTGGTATTAAGTCAGTTTAAGCCGGTACCTCGGGTATCTAATGTACCTCAAAGTTTAGATAGCAGATACTGTAGTTGAGATTTTTAAGGGTTTCTGCCAGGCACCGAATCCAGAGTGTATTTTGTCTGCCAGGGCATTTAGTGACCTGTGACATGTATTGAACCTCATGGAATTTGTTTTGTGTGGTACCTCGAATGTATGTGCTGGCTCATTTATTTTGGGGGGCTTTTTGGTTTCTGCCGGACCCATTCCAGAGTGCAATTTGTCTGTCATGGGTCATATAATTGGTGTCCAGTGCGGTACTAGTGTTCGTTTACAACCAGTTTTGGCCGGTACCTCGAAAATCTAGTCCAGTTCAAATTTTTGATGTCATACCGTGGTCGAGATTTTTTGGGGTTTCTCCCGGGCACAATCCAGAGTGTAATTTGTCTGTCATAGGGCATTTAGTGATCTGTGACATGTATTGAACCATATGGAATTGGTTATGTGTGGTACCTCGAATGTATGTGTTAGCTCAGTTTTGGGGGGTCTTTTTTGGTTTCTGCCGGACCCATTCCAGAGCGCAATTTGTCTGTCATGGGTCATTTGGTGTTCAGTATGGTGCTATTGTTCATTTTAAATCAGTTTTGGTTTGTACCTCGAATATCTAGTCTAGCTCATTTTTGGGCCCTTTGTAAGGCCTCCAGGGGTCACACCCAGAGTGCAGACAACGGCAGACATCCCTTTCTGTACCTACTGAGGTGGACTCTAAATGCCCCCGTGGTTACATGTTGGTACCTCGTTCATCTATGCTATGTGNTCCAGTGCGGTACTAGTGTTCGTTTACAACCAGTTTTGGCCGGTACCTCGAAAATCTAGTCCAGTTCAAATTTTTGATGTCATACCGTGGTTGAGATTTTTTGGGGTTTCTCCCGGGCACAATCCAGAGTGTAATTTGTCTGTCATAGGGCATTTAGTGATCTGTGACATGTATTGAACCATATCGAATTGGTTATGTGTGGTACCTCGAATGTATGTGCTAGCTCATTTTTGGGGGGTCTTTTTTGGTTTCTGCCGGACCCATTCCAGAGTGCAATTTGTCTGTCATGGGTCATTCGGTGTTCAGTATGGTGCTATTGTTCATTTTAAATCAGTTTTGGTTTGTACCTCGAATATCTAGTCTAGCTCATTTTTGGGCCCTTTGTAAGGCCTCCAGGGGTCACACCCAGAGTGCAGACAACGGCAGACATCCCTTTCTGTACCTACTGAGGTGGACTCTAAATGCCCCCGTGGTTACATGTTGGTACCTCGTTCATCTATGCTATGTGCTCTGGGCTGCCGGTCTATTAGTTTCTCGAAAATCTGAATAAAACCTGACGTGTTCTCTTTAATCAATGGAGAAGTCGTATTCGACGGTTTAGCTCGAAACGACGATCTGTATAGCCACTCCGATAAGCCTAATGTGAAAAATCGCTTATCAGAAATCGCAGTGGCGGATTTAAAGGGTTCCAAGGAACCGTGTCCCCCCCAAATTTTCCCAGTTTCCACTTGGCAGTTTGGGGTGTGAATGTCTGACGGGCAAAATCCTGGCTAATGCTCTGTCTTGGCTCCCCTTAACTCAAAATCCTGCATTGGGGCCTGCATAACCAAACTTAAATAATTTTGCAGCTCGTATCCTGGATTATAATGAATCCCAGTATGTGTTAAGAGACAGTCGAGGAGTCGATTACGCCACCGCACAGAAGCATTGCCAATCATTCGGAGGTCACTTGGCTACACCGTTAACTGACACTGAAAATGAATGGATTAGACAAAGGGTATGGACAGTTTTCAACAAAAGTGATTATGTGAATTGTTTCGTTTTTGTTAATCACTTGTTAATGGCTGTCATTCTGTACTATTCTTGAACAGGGTAGAGTTCAGTAACGCTAAGACCTCGCTAAGACTTCGCGAGGTTATTTGAGATGTTGCCGTGAATTTCAAAATGAGAGCACGAGATTTTGGTAAGATTTTGTAGTAGCGAGACAACCCAGATCGAAAGTGCTGCACGTGTTTATGTCCTAAGTATTACTCCTTGGTTCCCTGCGTGCCGCTAGGTGGGCGGTAGCCGCGCCAGCACGCAGGTATCACTTCATTTTCATGGGGAATTTTTTTACACCGGCGTTTCTGATTGGTTAGTCAAATTCTCAACAGGGAGCGCTTTACACAAACAATCTGGCATGACTGATGGACTGCAGTGTAAATTGGCCTGTTGGGCAGACAAATCGGTGTTTAAAATTCATGTTCAGTAAATGTGAATCCTAGACATTGCGGTGGCGCCTTTTCGCCTGTCAATGACTTTTGTTTACGATACTGCCCTGTATTCACACACTATGAATAACACACCGTTATATCGGCCAGATATGTGTTTATTGTACATGTACATGTACGTGCTTCAAGCACGCGGCTTTTAAACATCACTGCAGAAACGAAATAGTTGCTTCGACGCAACTTGCATGACAAGGCTAAATATCGTTCACAGTCCGCCATTTTTTTCACGATGTTGTAAAGGTAACCAATGACTGCTGAGGTTAAAGCGCGTGCCACTGCGTGATACCTGCGTGCTGGCTAGGCACGTAGGGGACCAGCGAGCTAGGTATTAGTGCTAGTAGCGCTAGAAGCATTAACAGCAACAGTTGTTGTAGCAAAAGCAATTTCATAATCACGACACTTAGCGTTAGTGATGGTTCTAGTGGTCATGGTAGCTGTGCCATGGGCGGCGCAGCACTGAAAAAAGTGGGGGGCTAAAGCCCCCTGAGTCCCAGTGTGGTGCACTGCTTATGGACCATGTGCGGCGTAGCACTGAAGAAAGTGGGGGGCTATACCCCCCAGCCCCTTATGGTGCGCCGCCCGTGTGTGGTGGTTGGGGAAATCGCTTGCTGGTAAAGCGGCAGGAGGTCATGGTAATTCTAGTAGTGACACTGATAGTCCTCCAAAAACCACCAGTGACTGAGACGCGATAAATCGTTTTTACCATTACAACTCGACTGAGTGAGAAACTCTGCCTCACAATGTTTGCTACCTTGAATTGTCGTTGTCATAATGGAGACAGCAGCAGCCCTCGAGGTAGCCTTGGTACAAAGATGTATACTAAATATTCAGCTTTGCACCTATGTGTGTAAAAAATGACACTTATTTGAGTAAATAATTTCATTTTCTGGCTTTGGAAAAATTGGCGTTCTACCGTTATTCTGCTGTTAAAGTTGTGGAGCGATCTTTTGTTTCAGCTTTCGGCGCCATGAAATATTGCGTCACCTGTTCCTTTTTTCGCGAATTCTTCAATCTGTTTCTGTTTCTGTTTCTGTTTCTGTGGTGACGTCAGAGGGTAGGCACCTGAATAGTCTCTTGCCCTCCTCCTTCGAGTATCGCACGTAATGTAAACTTGGAGATGCAACCAAGTTCTTGCTGGTTACACACTTTTCGATCTTTTCCCCTTATACGAGTTTTTGCTGCATCTCCGTATTGCCATCCTTGCTCTATGAGGCGCTTTGTTGCCCATCTCTCCTGCTGTTGTACAATATCGGCATCTGTAAGCGATTCACGCACTCTGGAGATTACATCTGCTGGTGTGAAGAGCAGGTCGGCAATCGGTTTTGCAACGCCTGCAAGCTCATCCGCCTTGATTCTGAATGAGATGCCACAGGCTCCTGGTAAAAAAAAAACACTGATGAAGAGACTATTTATAGAGCAGAACAGAGGGATCCAGGAATCTTTCAGCCTGCTAATGAGGCTGAGGGAGTCTGTAAGTAGAAATGATCTGTCTGCAGGTGTTGTGTTCTGTGAGAGCCAGAATAGAGCGTCTTCATATGCTTCACATTCAGCTCTAAAAGACGAGGATTTTCCAACCCGTGCTGTTGACCATTCGAAGAGGCGCTGACCCTCGCGACTCCAAGCAACTGCTGCCAAAGCCGTAGTGTCATCTCTTAGTGAGCCGTCCGTTGCAACAATGATTGTGGGAGATTGTTCTTCAAGCCATTCCGATACTCTTGCTTGGTTGATACAGTCAGCTCTTTCCCGCCAATGACGGCCTCCAATCTCCATGGTGTTGATGACAAAGTTTGTGGCTTTGGACCACTCTATGCTGTTGATGTTCTCCACTGGACATACCACTTCGACAAGCTCCCTAGCTCCGACAACCCATGATTGAACAGTTTTCAGCCTCTGTGCAGTGTGCTCATCACTATGCTCTCTCAAGTCTAAGTACAGAGGAGGAGAGTTGGTTGTAGCTGCCTTTAAAAATGCTTGGGCTGCTAGTGTCTTCTGTTTAGTACGGATGCTATTGATACCTAAATAGCATTGGAGACTGTCAACCAGAGTGGGTCTAGCTGCACTGGTTACTATCCTCATGGCCTGGTTTTGAATACTCTGTAGTTTGGTCATTGACTGTTGAGAGGCACATAGGCACAGATGGAGCCCATACTCAGTTCTTACGCCGACAGTTGCTACACCAGGCTCTTTTGTTGGATCTGCTGGGCTGCTGCATATCTCAACAGTGACAGGCTCTTGGCACCTTTCTCAGCTAGGAATTCGATATGGGAGTTCATCGTCATTCTTCGATCCATCTTAATTCCTAGATAGGTAACTTCAGGGACTTGAGGTATCAAGGCTCCCATATATCCCAGGGTGAACATGTTTGGGTTGAAATAACCTCGTGAGTCTAACATCCATTTCCCTTTATCTGGTTGGATGGACATCTTGTTGTCTTCGGTCCAATCGGCCACACCATCACTTGCTGATTGCAGGCCCTCCACGGCATGTCTCGGAGACTTCGCTTCATTGGCGACTATCAAGTCATCAACATAGCTGTATGGTGAAGCTCCACCTACACTTGCTGCTTGTATGAGATCTGCTGTGTAGACGTTAAAGAGTACTGAGCTGAGAGGGGACCCTTGCGGGAGGCCTGAGCTTGATTCAGAAATGCTTCCACTTGCCGAATTTGAGTTGACACCTGAGGGTATCCAGCAAGACTAGAATCCAACGGATCATCATATCGGAAACCTCCATTTGTCTGAGATTGTTGGCAAGAATACCCACATCCACTTTGTTGTAGGCGTCTTCCAGATCGAAGAGAGCAATTGTAGTGTGTTGCGAAACCTGCATTCCCTGCTGAATTTCATGCAGTATCGCTTCAACGTTGGAGACAGTGGATCTTCTTGGTCTAGCTCCTCCAAGTCTCGGTGACAGACATCCACGTCTCTCTAAGTCATATGCTAGTCGCTGCGCTACAATTTTTTCCGTAATTTTAGCCCAGGTGTTCGCCATGGTGATGATTCTGTATCCCTTCAGTTTGCTATGGTCTTTCATCGGCTTTGGAAGAACCACCATACTGCAGTCTCTGAGGTCCTCGTCCATGGTTCCATCAACAAGTGAACTGTTTATGATCTGAAGGAGCTGGCTCTTCTCCTCTGGGCTCATGCTCTTCGGGAGTTGAGTCTTTAATTATCGACTGTAGGGTTGCATCTAGGTTTTTAAGTGAGACTGGTTGCTCATTGTTTTGGTCATTCTCCACGATATACTGGTTCACTGTGCGTAATGCTTGCTGGACAATGTCAGGGCCATCTGGCTGCAGTTGGTTCTGGTATCTTAGAAGGAAGGCTTCGCCTTTTCCCTGGTCTGTAGCAAGCGTCTTACCATTAAGTCCCTAGATAAGCTGAGGTGCAGGTCCTGCTCCGGTTGAGATTCTTTTCATTTCCTCAGCCAGATTCCAGAATTTGCTGGTGATTGATGGGTCTCCGGGGTCAGAACTCTGGCAGAAATCATCCCAAAACATTTGTTTGTTCTTCAGTGCAACAGCCTGAAAGTTAGCAACAGCATCGTCGAAGCCCTTGCGTCGCTCACAGATTTCTTCCTTCGACACCCCTTGCCTCTTGGTTGAGGTATACTCTTTGCTCCTTTGCACCTTACTACTCTAGGCATTGTCCACTTCATCTGTCCACCATTTAGGTTTGCGCCTTGGATTATTGGTTTTGTGCTTAGCTCTGGCCTCCTACAGCGTTTTAGGCACCTGCTGAATGACTGATTTCCCCTTGTCTTGTATTTGAACCCGGGAGGGTTCTTTGAGGGGGCTGGGTCCCTTGCTTGATTAATTTGAATATGAGCTGGTCTGTGATCACTGCCCATGAGGGGAAGAAGCTTCCAGTCAAGTTCAAGGACTACCTTAGGAGTGGCTAGAGTCAAGTCAACACATGAATCAGAATCTCCATCTCATTCTGCAACTCTGGTAGGTGAATCGTAGTTTAGGATGATGCAGTCCAGATTGGATAAATCTTTCTCCAAGGACTTGCCATTAATATTGGTGGTGGTATCTTTCCATAACGGACTACGTGCGTTGAAGTCCCACGAGATTATAACTTTGGGTTCCATACCAAGGATGGGCTTCAACAGCTTAATCCACATCTCTTCTGTAGTCATACAATCACATGGAACGTAGAGATTTACCAGAATGTAGGCTCTTTTGTCTATGTGCAATTTGATAGCTAGACCTTCTGCTGTTCCTGGGTACATGTATGGTGGGACTTTCAGTTGGCTACAATCTGTGGCAGCATCGGCCAGTGTAAGAAGACCCTTCTTTGCTCTTCCACTCTCCTTGGATGGTTCAAAGAAGACTTTGATGTCTAGTGGGTAGGAGGGTTTTTGTTGCAATTTAATCTCCTGAATCATGACGATGTTGTTTTCAGCCTGCAGTTTATCGATGGTTTCCCTCCGCTATTTGTGGCTTCGTGCATTCCATGAAACAATCCTAGTGGCTTTTTGTTTCATTCTCTCCCTTTTCTCTAATCTATGTTTCTTTCCTACTCTTCTACCTCTAAAGCCCTTACGCTTCGCTCTAATGGTGTTCTCGTGTTTGTGTTGTGCGATCTGGAATCCAGTCGCTGCGTATTTATTACCGCGCTGTCCTGATAACGTAAGCCGCTAGTTTAACGTCCTAAATAACACTGATGGCTCAGGCGTGGTTACAGACGGGCCGGAGAGGATCCTTACTGACCAGGGGCTGCCTGATTTAGAGCGGGCGAAACCTCCCAATGAAACTAAATAGTCTCTCACACTGCCACTCGTGACGCATGGCCCTCTCGGTTTACGGCCATAAAGAGAGGTTATAACCCGATCGCCGAAAGCCGCTACTTCTCTGTGCATTTCTGCCGGGCGGGCAGCTCACGCCCTTTTAAAAATTGTCAGCTAGCCGGTGGGAGTGTGACTCCTCCTACGCCCTTCGCCGTTGAAATATGATATGCAAGTTCCTTCCGCCGTTGATTACTGACATCCAACACTATTTAATCCATAGCTGGGGGTTTGAATGGTGAGTGCCACACGCCGGTGGGTCATGCACACTGCCCCTTTAGGTCTCCAACCTGCTCCAAGATCCCCTATGCAATTAGCCTGGAGTCGCAAGGGTATCCAGTTTATGTGTGTTACCACGGAGAGGTAAAACATAGAAGTCTTGGTGAGGGAGAGGCTGTGTACTGGCAGGGAAGACTGATGCACTCGACTTCCTCTTCGCTTGTGCTAGCCAACGGCACTTTACGGAGTGCAAGGTGCACAAAAGCAGATATACAAACGAAAGTGCACTAGACGCGTCCCATAACTCTATGCTTTACAACACCAACACATTTCTTCAATCAACTGTTGTTCTTTCACGGGGTTGCGTTCACGTCACAACAAATTATCGGAACTGGTTTCACTTCATTATAAGTTTTTAGAATTTCGATACTGTAAAACCGAATTTCGGAAGAAATTTTGCTGCTGCCAAACTATCATCATCTACCGAGAGATGTCACAAAAATTTAGGAAATGGCGCGTGCACGTCTCACAAGCGTATTGTTTTCAAAACGACGACATAACTTTTCTTTGTTAGAAAAGCCGAGGATTACGCAAGAAAATGACGTTCATTCGATTGTTTTTCACTTAAACGGCTGTAACGGGCACGGTGAGTATCCTTTGATTCAAAGAATTTGCATGCACCTCGTCCGGTCTTTAGTTCTAGATGTTTATAGGGGTTTCACAGCGAGTTGACGAGCAGAACTACCCTGTCTGTGTGCAATTTCAGGGTCTATGGAAGAAAAACACAGTGGTACCTAGCTGTATTTGGACTTTTGTCTTCATACAGCTAGCCGGCTGGCTACCCTCGTGGTAGTATTAGTAGTAGAAGAAGAAGTACAGTAGTATAGCGAAGGCGGCGGTGGTGGCCGCGTAACGTAATCGAAAGAGACGGAAAGGTCCAGTATGTTTTGGCGAACGTGTTTTGTTAACATTCTCTATTTCTTGTCCCTCAGGCATCTTTCTTCGGATTGAAGTTTCCTGTCTGGATGGGTCTACGTAGTTCCCAACAAAACGGATCATGGGAAACACCATTGCAAGACACCGTAACGTACACCAGTATGATTAAATAGTTAGAAGTATCGCTTGAAATCACTTTGAGGATGTGCTGCTAAAACTGTGTAATTCGTTGTCTGGATAGAACTCAGTAATGCAAGGACCTCGCTAATTAAAAGCAAGACTTCGGGATTGCGTGAGATATTGCTATGTATTTTAAATGTGAGCACGTGATTTTGAATAGATTTTAGCGAGGTCCTAGCGTAGGTCCTAGTGTTACCAGTGGCCATGCCCCCCTAAAATTCTTCCAGATTGAATTTGGTAATTAGGGGTGTAAGTGTCTGACGGGCAAATTCCTGGTTAATACTCTGCCCCGCCCCCCAACTCAAAATCCTCGATCTGCCCCTGGACAAGGTTTTGCAGCACTAGCTGGAGCATAGAAAAGACATTACGTAGTACATTGAGTACGTGGGGCCAAAGTTAATAAAGTGATAAACTCGAACCAATCTTCAGTCTATCGTCGCACCGAAAGCTACTAAACACCGGTCAGCGATAACCTGTGTCCGTCCGTCCAAGGAGTAAACCGCGTGTTCATTGTAAAATTTGCAAACAGATGCGTACGGACTAAGTACGTTTTATGAATAAAACGGATAAAAAGAGGAATATAGACGGCACACCCATATTAAAACCGCAATTTCTTGTTTTCTCTTTTCATTATTTTATTCATATCACGACTACAGTGCAATGAACGTAAGTTTTTCATAAGCTCATTCGTTCACACATTCCGATGAGAAAACCAACTAGACCAGTTTCCTATCTTAAAAGTTCAGTGCACTTCAGACCAGACAAAAAGCTGTAAGTGGGTGATATACCCTATGTCACGGATTTGGGTCGTACTATGCGTTGCAGTTTACTTGCTTATGATATATTACTAAAATGTAGTTTAATACAATTCCTACTCTGATAAATGGTTTAAAAGTCGGGCATTCAGTTTTCGCTCAAAATCAGTGTCAAATTTTAACATAAAATCTCGTTTTTGTTGTATTGTAAAAATTATAGAAGCTGCTGGACAGTGAAATAGTTTGTGTTATGGATTAACTCATCCATGGTCTCAGTAATAATAATAAATAGAAATTGGAAATATTGCCTGAAATTTCTGATTATAATTAATGGGGTCAAAAAAGCAAAAACACAGAAAGCTGACAACAATTCTTTACCCAGCACTGTGAACAACAATTTCTGGGAATACCATTTCAAGCATTTTTTCATGACGATTCTTAGAAAGAACGCAAACTGAAACGCGACTATTGTAATATCAGTTGAATTGAATGAAATCAACCTTGTGTAGTACAAGAGAACGTTTGTGTACATGTGTATTTATCGGATATCGATTCTTTACCCTGCATTGAGAATAACAACTCCGAGGCAAAGTTTTCAAGCATTTTTTCTTGACGACTGTTGTGATGTCGGTTGAATTAAATGTAACCAACCTTGCATGTATTTATCTGATAAGGATTCTTTACTCTGCATTGAGAACAACAATGTCGAGGCATAGTTTTCCATGCATTTTTTTCATGACGACATTTAATACTTCGTTAGAATAGGAAGAACGAATAGAGTAATGCAACTGAGAAAAACTTGTTAAGAATCAGACAATAAATAACATGTGGAACTCCAGTGGCTCGAAAACGAGGCAGCAAATGTGCCTGACGAATGTTTACGGCATTTTGGGTAAATACAGCGAGATTCGGGTGTCAATGTGTAATCCGGGACGGCCCTATTGCCATTAATCTCAAGTATATAGTACTAACTGTACGTTTTTAATTCTACTAGCTATGTGTGCTTCGACCGTACAGTTAATAGCAGAAAGTGATCTAGAAACAATCTTAATCAACTTCAGCACGTGCATTATACTCAAGTAAATAACTCCGGCATAAATCCTGAAGGTTACTGGAGTGATAAGCCTACACTGACTTATTCAGTTCTGACAGTGGCGTTATTTTGAATTCGGGAGACGATTTGCGTGCGATAAAATATTGAGAGAGAGATTTTATAGCTTACTTCTCCCCGAGCCAGTTCTAAATGTCATCTTGTCTTTTACGCTGTCATTTTCCTCCGCGATAATTCTACGTTTCAAACACTCACTGACTCATTGCTACGCGAGGCTACCTAATTTTATAAGCACCTCCTCGTGATGGTCACGTGACACAACAACTCATTTCTCTGACTCCGACAAGTGTGCAAAAAAGCCCATTAATTGGTCCAGTTTCATAAAGTTAACGTAAGCAGTGAGGGGTTTAGAGGGAAGGGGTCAAAGGGGTCATGCCCCCCCTAAAATTCTCCCAGATTCCATTTGGCAGCTCGGGGTGCGAATGTGTGCCGTGCCCCCACCCCAACTCAAAATCCTGGATCCGCCCCTGGTTACCAACGCCGTATAATTTCAATGGACTAAATCTGTGCTTTTCCGCACAACGTTACGTCATTGTTCACTATCTTCACTAGCGACACCTGGCCCAATTATCTGGTATTATTTCCGGCAAGTACGTCGTCTGCTTATCTTGGTCGGCTGTTGTGTGGTCGGGTGGTAGTAACATTGGTAAAAGTACTCACGATATCAACAGATTTTGAACAGCGTTTCAATACCGAAATTATTTATTTGCTTTCGTTGTACTGGACAGTAAAATAGATGAGAGAATTTCCCGTCGCAATACTATAACCGGAAAATGAACCAGATGATTGAGGAAAGTGGCGCCGCCGCTTGCATAGTAAGGAAGAATATGTCGGAGTTGCGAATCTGTTGCCTATAATCCATGATGTTACTGAGCTCAACCCTGGTCTTTAGATTTTAACTCTTTCACCATTTTGTTGGCACTGAAAAACTATCGCTGGAATCATGCTCGGTTTTATTTTACTTCTTTTCACTTCTTTTTAAGAAAATTCTATACAATGACGAATAAAATCGTCTGCCCTCAGATACTCAGAGAGTTTAACATAATAACGTCATATAATAAGCAGTGAGCCGAATGCCAGCCAAATAAGCCAAGTTAATGCTCGTTCAGCACGATGTGAAAATGTAAATGGCGCAGTGAATAAATACTTTTGAAGGGATTGATTTCCGTGAAGTAATAATGGCAGCATCGTTTTTGCAGATAAATGTCTTCATGGGATCGTAATTTGAACGTGTATATGTAGATTATTTCATGGCGAAATTGTTATCCCCCGTATACTAGAGTCCGAGTGGATTTTGGAGAATTATTGCCCGAGGGGCGTTAACCCCTCTGGCGATAATTCTCCAAAATCGACGAGGGCTCTAGATAAGGGGGATAACGACTGAGAACATGTAATAATCTATTTTTATACCACAATATTAGCGTCAAACGGCAGATACAACCGTGTAATAACCCAGAAAGTTATCTCACTAGTGAGATAACGATTTGGCGGGAAACCGAGGACGGGGTCGAACCCGGGACCCTAACATTGCTAGTCGCCGACTTTACCACTACACCACGCAGCGACTGACGTCTTCAAGAGTGAAAATAGAATACTTAAATGAGCACACGCAATAATCGCACGTTCAACAAACCACATTGTACTGTACTTATACGCTACAAAAAATAAGACACATAATTTCCATAAAAATGATATCTTAATTCGGTGAAATTTTTCTCTCATGTCCTCTTACTTGTAAATCACCGATCTCCAGTTTGAATGCGGGTATCGTCTCGTCAGGATCTTTGACTTGAGAATTATATTCAGTTACCAGTGGTAACCTACGTTAGCAGACGATAATTTCCCGGTCGAAGCTTAGCGTGAAAAAAACGTGTTTTAAGCTATAATAGTTGGTAAACCTTAATTTATAAATTCAATTTATTTCTATAATATTTAAGTTTTCAATTGGTTTTGAGTAAAAGCATTATTTGACAAAAATAGCCGGGCTTTTCTTAAAAGGTCACGACCTCCGACCCCGGGCCTCTGACATAGAAAGTGGTTACAAAGCCGTGGAGAGTCAGAAAAGGTAAATCGATTCATTGCAATGTTTCTCGTTTAGTATGTGGTATTAATAGATTATTACATGTTCTCAGCCGTTATCCCCCTTATCTAGAGCCCTCGTGGATTTTGGAGAATTATCACCCTCGGGGCTAACGCCCCTCGGGCGATAATTTTCCAAAATCCACTCGGGCTCTAGATAACGGGGGATAACGACTTCGCCATGTAATTATCTATATATACCACATACTGAACGAGAAAAATTTCAATGAATCGATGTACCGTTCTCGACTCGCCTCGGTTTTGTAGCTACTTTCTATGTCCGGCAGAGGCCGAGGGTCGAGGTCGTGACCTTTTAAGAAAAGCCGAGATACATGTATTTTGTCAAAAAAATGTTTTGTTCAAAATCAGTTGAAAGTTTAAACAAAATAGAAATAAAGTGAATGTACAAAATTAAGTTTTAGCACCTAGTGTAGCTTACTACACATTTTATCACGCTAAGCTTCGACCATGAGAATATCGTCTGCTAAAGTAGTTAGTGTTAGTGAGTCTAGACCTAATTCACGCCGACAGGAGGCGGGTTCCAAAACGAGGCTCGCTACGATAGCTCTGTTGGTTTATCGGCATAGTTGTATTCCGCGTTGCTCGATCTACTGACACCCAACTGTATGTTTTACAATCCCTAAGGACGTTGATATTCGAAAGCGTTGGGTCGTTGCCATACACCGCGACGAAGTAAAATATGTCCGTGTAAAACTTTTAAATGTTTTTGAAAAGTTGGATCATATTTTGTCGCATTTCGGTTGCCGTGCATCATAGCAACCATTGGAGACTTTTCGGCCAGTCAGGTTGTGTTCTCATGACTACAGTTTGAAACATGGTGCATTTATCTTTTCAAAAAGGACAGGGCCCTCAATCTCTCAATTTTGGGGCAGAATATCGGCCTTATTACCTTCTCAAAATATTGAAAAATCATACAAAATTCCCCTAACGAGGCCTAAAAATTCCCCTAGTGATTGAAAGTTTCTCTCGGAAGTTCAAATCACACAGGTGACAATTTGAACGACCACAAAACGCTACTTGAAACAGAGCCTATGAGAGCTTGCAACAGAGCGGGGGTGCTATTGATGGTGATCGGGAGGCAGATTTTTCCCCTCACTCGGCAAAAAAATCCCCTCTGCAGAAGGCACAGGAACCTTTCCCTCGGATGGACGAGACCACTGAAGAAACATGATAACTGTGCTTGCTCTGTCCAGTTAACTGAAATGGAGCTCTAAAGCGATGTTATGCTTTGTACGAACGAATTAGGTGTTTTAATTTTAGAATTCAACTTGTTCCAGATTGATATTTGAAGCCTAACACAGTGAAATAGATGTGAGTATTATTAAAAGCAAGAAAGAAGAATTTATGGTCAAATAATTTATTATTTTCAATTAGGAGCCTGGTTTTATATTTGAATAAAAATATTTTTGATAACATCAATTATTCTTTCAGATCAATGAAAAAATACTTGTTAGTCCCGGTAGTCCCTACTTCACCAGGACCTAGACTATGCTTGATGTTAATATTCTTGATCAACAAATTAAATCTGATGTGACTACTTGCACATGATAGTAAAATGCGATGAGCCACCACTGTCGAATATATCTTCAACTCGTCAACAATAGGAGCAGATGACCTGGTTTGTGTAGCAAGCATTTTTATCAAACATTTACAAGAAGATACTTAACCCTGCATTCAGCATAATACCTAATCCGTAACACTAGGATCGCCGCAATTTCGTCATAGTTACTTTTCATGTTTCGAACCTAGTTTCGGAGAAAGTTATACCCTTTCGTCACACAAATCTTTGGTGCATTGACTTGTTCTCTAATGTATTTTTCTACGTCTCTGTGGTTAATTATCGACACATTTTTAAGATCTAATATCCAGGTTGTACTCGAAAGACCGGCCATTTAACTCACCCAATGTCAACTTCCGCTTTATATTTCGCAGTGAGCCTCGTTTTGGATTTCAGTGTACGCCGAGTGAATTAGGTCCATAATGCCCAAGTCAAAAGATTCCGATGACACGATACCGGCATTCAAATTGGAGATCGATGATTGACATGTGAGAAAAATGAGAGATAAATTTCACTGAATTAAAATATTGTTTTTATTGAAATTATGCCTCTTATTTTTCATAGCTCATATGTGTTATACAGCGTGCGTATTTGTACCAGTGGCTATTATATCGAGATTCTTGATATTCAAAAATATTTGAAAGAGAGCGAGTACTTTTGCATATCACTAGTGGAGTTATAATTACACACTGGTAAAAACACGTACGTTGTATACCATATTTATCCTATACGCCCCGCTGAGGATTCTTTGAAGAAGCGGGTTTACACAGATTGCTCCGCTTGCTTTTCTGTCGTTTGTCATCTTTTATCAATGATGATCACAGATCACGTGTACGCAATATTTTTGTGAATGTATTTTTGCAGCCAGCGTAGTTTTTCCATACCAAACAACACAATACAACCCGTGTTTCATGGCCATACTATAACGCGTGTAGGATAAATACACAAAACGTTCCGAGCGTGGCGTACATGAAATAATATCCCACGAGACATTGTTCCTCGTATCGACCGAAGTTACGATTGAGGCCTGGTTGCATGTTGAATGGTATTTACACTGCTACAATTGTATTACTTTAAGATATTTTCTGAAAGTTTGATGATCTAACCGGCTAACAGATTCAACACGTATGGGATAAATGTCGGTACATTGCCGTTTCTTGCAAATATTGCGCGTGCTCATTTAAGGATTCTCTTTTCACGTTCTTCGTCAGCTGCTGGGTGGTGCAGTGGTAAAGTCGATGACTCGAAAATCTTGCCGAGCGGGTTGGAAACCGGCCTCGGTATCGGGTTGAATAACTAAATGGGTTCTTTAGAGGTTGTATTGGCCATTATAGGGTGACATTTTGGTATAAGAGACAATAGTTAATTATGGAATATGAGTGTTATTTGTATGACGCTAAATATTATGCTTTCAATGCAAAATTTCTGCCCTGTTTGGATTTAGGGTTGGTTTACTGACTACGTAAACGGTAAACCAGCTGTATGGCGCATTGGCTAGCAACTGTGATGCAGGTTTGCATTCACATAGGCGCTTATACATTTCATGGTTCTTTAAAAACACGTGCGACGTCGGAATTCAGAAGACATGAACAGGCTTAAAACACTCGCTGGTGGCATAGTTGTATAGTAGTGGTTTGTGATTAAGAAGATCCCGAGATCGAATAGCGATGAGATCTGCATTGTGAATATTACAGCGGTCAATATGAAAACATGGGCGGTCAATGTGGAGAATTGTGAGCTAATAACTTCATAAACTGTTCAGATCATGTAACAATCGCAATTATTCTTGGTTTTATAGACTGGAATGAAGGAGATCCAAATCACAATGAGACCGATGAGCAATGTGGCTGTTTGAAAACAGATGGAACTTGGGAAAGCAAATCTTGCATCTCCGACCAAAAGAGTTATGTTTGTAAATTCAGAAGTAAGAAATTAACGGAAATATTCAAGCTTGTGTATTTATCTCACGAAAGCAGGCATCCAGCTCAAACTGGAGTAAAACGTAACGCTGAACTTTGCGCAATGCAGGGGTTACATCTCATGCGCGCACCCAGACTTCAATATGGGGGGCTCAAATTCCTGACGTTGTGGACCTTGTGCTTACAAAAGAGGGGGCGGACTAAAAAAACGAGAACACCACTATGAAGTGCGCGTTTGCGATTATTTAGTGGACTTTTGTCCCATTTTCTCGGACTTTTTGTCTCCAGGGGTGGACCTTCTTGCCCNGGTGCGCGCATGCATTTCCAATGCTTCCGTCGTGTTTCAAATTTATTGCGAAACGGTTTTCTGTTGTAAACATCCGGTCACATCACAGGTAGCTTGTAAACATGTAACACTGATAATTTGTGTTTAGGTGGTAAAGTTTAATTCAGCGTGACCGAATGTTGCGTGCCTTGAGAGTTTTTGCGCAATATATTTGCTGATCGTCCGGTCAGCACGTTGGCGCAAAGTGTGGGGCATACCGTATTGTCTTGCCTTTACTCCTATGGGCCTATATCCGAAATAATGCCCTGTTAGCGGCCTTTTTTAACCTAACTTTCGCAAATATGCGCAGTTCTGCACAGACGCTCGTGGGCTTAATAGCGCGGCGATACGGTAGTATTCGTGAATGACTGTCCGCAAATATTTGGACATTTGGGTTGGCATAATGATTGGACAGAATTATTTAAGCCTTCCGATTGGCTGATGTTGAGGAATGCACAAGTATATTGCTCCATCTAGCACATTTTTACACAAGTACCCAATTAATCTCACTGCACTCGATAGACAGTTTAATGCAAGCCCAGTGTGAAACACACGAATACATGCGTGCTTGCCTGGCTGTTTCCTTCATTATACATAACATAGTGGCTCCTCTCTTCGCAGATTGATATGAAATCGGCGAACAATGAGTGCCTCCGCGTGATCGAACGCAAGAACGCACCGTGCGGCCATTTCCAATACACGAGTTCACGGTTTGGAGTTGGACATGCACTGCACATGTGTAGTAGCATAAGAAATCTAGAAAGAGAAAAAAACGACTTTTACTTTGCACTCTATGGAGACTCCACAAAAAGTGCATATATCTCCTTAAGTAACGAGTAAATGTCGAAAATTTAGTGTGAATGCGTGCTTCGATTGTGTAGTATGGTGATATGTCGTAAGGACTCGTAAAGACTTGCGTGATCAAACTCTACAGAACCCAGCCAAATATGGAATGCCAAAGCGGAAAAAATCAAGGACACATATTTTCTTTTCAAGAATTAAATTTTCTACTGGACGCAAAATATTCCCAAAACTAAAACAAAACGTGTCATTTATCACGTCATGACTAAAATTTAACACGTCAGACCCGAAAGTTTATCACGCCAAGACATAGAATTTCTTGCCAGGAAAAAATTTCTTGCCAGGAAAAAATTTCTTGCCAAGGGACCACGTGACAATGACGATCCGCTGTGTCTCTGTAATACTCAGCCTTATACAAGTCTATTGTGTCCAAGTGTACATTGGCGTGTGATGTAAAATTTGGAACAGACGACAGAAATTTAACCCGATTGTCACGATAATGTGACTTTCGTGTGCGAGACATTGTGTATCTCTACGTCATCTCCGCGCTTGTGGATGGTCACGTGGTCTCCTCGCATAAAATTTTCCTGGCGTGTGAAATTTTAGTCCTGAAGACGTAATAAATTTTTGGTCCTGACATGATAAATGATGGATCGTCGCGGGAAAAAAATTTGGTTTACAGAATGTAATTATTGAATAGAAAATTTGTGTCCTGGATTTTTTTCTGCTATGGTTTCCGTAGCCAACCTTCATTGTTTATTAGGGCCGTCACTGAGCATCACATGACTGTCACCTAATACTCCTTGCATGCGCGCACCCAGCCTTTAATATCGGAACTCGAATTTCTGGCGATTTGGACCTCTTGCTGACAAAAAAGAGCGGCAGGACTTAAAGAACGGGGTACCACCTTACCTTAAGAACTGTGTCTGCTCCTTTTTAGTGGACTTTTGTCTCGTTTTCTCGGACTTTTTGTTTCTCTGAGGCGGACCTTTTTGCCCACTTCGCCCCCGTTCGTGCGCGCATGCCTTGGTATACCACACTCGTTTGTTTTATGTCCATGTCGCAACTGGCTGATTTCATGCCCTTCAGAGAGCTTTTTCACTTACGGTGAAAATGGATACCTGTTCCTAAACAAAGTTATGGGGAGTTACAATTACTCAGATGTCCAGACGCATTGCCGGTCGTTCAATGGGGAGGTTGTGGCACCTGTCGATTATGCGGAAAACAGATGGATCCTGGAAACGGTAATGTGGTCATAAGAATTTGCATTCATCCTGCATTCTAGACTTAATTTAAATATGTATTTCGGAATGCGACGTTCATTGTGTATCTATAGTAAATTTCCATATTCGTAAAAAATACAATGCTATAATTTTCAATTCTTCGGTAGCACTGAGGTATAACATTCCGGTATTGTTTTACAATTGGGGGCATGCTTAACAAAATATGCGTAAGCTAATTAAATTCTATGTCAAAACGTGACACCTTAAAATTACTAGTACTTCTACACATTGAATGTGAGTAAGATTTTTTTTGTTTTACAATTTGGGGCATGTTTAACAAAGTATGCGTTAGCAAATAAAATTCTCTGATGAAACGTGTCACATAAAAATTACTAATATATTTACACATTGAATGTAAATAGGAGTTTATTGTGTTCAATAGGTGACGTCACTTGGAATTACCTTCCCCATATGGATTGGAGTTGATGACCAGGCAAACGAAGGAACATTTGTAGTGACAAGAAGTGGTGATCAACCGACGTACACAAGTAAGAAGATGCTGTCGTCCAATACATGTCATTATTACTTCCCAAGACTCTCCCCCAGCAATTTCGGTAAAAATAGCGATTAGGGAATGCACACGGTGAATTCTAAGAATATTTTAACATTTAAACCTCACCGCCCAATAAATTCAGTGACAGCCATTTTGTTTGGAACGCTAACAGCTTGAGGTTTGGAGCATTCTCGCCAAAGACTCATCTTTCATTCACGTGATTTTGCGTGAATTTGCCCTTTTTGTAGTTGCTTGCGTCTGTACAACGTACCTCTGGCATCATGCACCGCATGTAGTGTACATGCATATATGCGTCCACTTAACAACTAATGGCAAGAAGTCCTGCGTTCAGAAATGTGCTTCGTTTTAAAAGTACTGTTTCCTAAAATTGATGTATATCCTTTAAAAGGACAAAAATCCAATGAAAGTCTGACTCACTTCCACTTTAATCTGTAAACAATCTTTTTAAATTAAGTTGAAATGTTAGATTGTTTATTTTTTTACCTAAACAGACGGGGGAGGCTTTTTCAAGAACTGACGTCAGGCGCTTTTTGTGGCCGTAATTTGGAAAATGCGGGCGAAAAATGACGTGTTTCGGGAATGGAGATTTATGGGACTGTGATCGAATTTCAACATTTGACATTGGAAAAAGGCCAAAAGAACTGGGAATCGGAATGGGACCCTGTTTCCCCCTCTATGAACAGGTTGATGATGAATCTATTGTCACCAGTTATCCGAAATCCGTAAATAAGGCGGTTATCTCGGTAAAATAGTTTAAACCTGCTACAAATCACGTTACTGAGATAATTTCTATTAATTAATTCTAGATTGGAATGTGCTCAGTATAACTTGGATAAAACATTATTGAGTGCCTGTAAAAATTTAGCGTAGGATCAAATTTCTATCTTGAGTCTTCAGACACTTTTCATAAAACAGACCCCTGGTATTCAAAACATTAACTTTCTTTACAGGCGTAATTACTCTTTCAAATTTTGTTCTTCCTTGGCTATAACATGGGGATACAATTGAAGATAACGGTTTTATAAAATTCCATCTTTATTACAAGTACTCGAAGTTTCACATCTTCCACTGAGATGTATTATCAAGAGAATGATTACACACAACATGCGAAACATACACTGTATGGCGGTAAAATTACAGAGACTGTGTGAATAGTTGGTTGTCATAGAATGACGACATTCCATTTGGTTTGGGTTTGTGTGGAAGTTGTTAAATGTTGAGTACCTGTAATAAACATGGGATTTTATATAAAACCTTGATCGTCAATTTTTTACTTTTTCAAAGCAACGTCATCGTGATTTAGCACTTTTAAGTGAAAAAGTTTAACTGACTATGTCGCTAATAAGTCGCCAGGAATCCTCTTGATGGTCGTGCTACCTTGGTAATTGCAACTAACCTGCCGTGAAAAACAACTTTTCATATGAATCTTAGCTGACCTGACCCATCAATTCTTCTCAAGCCTATCAATTATTTTTAATTTTAGCAAAGATAGCACCGAGTTTTGTTACAGCAAGTGGCGTAATTCAAAAGCTGTTTCCGCTGAATGCGCTCCTGTAAATATCCAGACATTCCTGACGTAAATATCCTACGTCTGCGCCAGAACTGAAGTGTAATACATGTAGGTCACCAATCAAACGATGCGCTACTTTTTAAGCTTAGGAGTTAAATCTGGCGGACAGACTCCAACCAATAGGTCCGCAAAGTGCAGGTTTTGCTTGACAGTTTTGGAAAACAAAGGTTCACAAACAAGTTTGGAATTTACCTTCACAGTTGCTACGAAACATACATTTTGTCTAAAACATTCACCATCTGTTTTGTTCACGTGACTTTCACAACTATATGCAGTTCAAAATTATACAAATCATCCGTTAAATAACGCCTGCACTTAATCCTGTTTTAAATGTACTTCTGATTGTTGCTTGACCCTATGTCGTATTAAAAATAGTTCCATTCAACTGTATCGATAGCGAAACAGAATGTAAGCGTGATCGGACAACTTATTATTCGATCAGGTGTGTGTGGCTACACTTCAAAGATGCTGCTCCAACAATCAACAGAAAATCGTGTACTGTTCTAATGGGCATATGGCGGACATCGAATTTCGGACAGTGGCAGCTAATGTTGGTAAACTAATTGAAATCGATCGTCATTCTGAAGTGAACTGTCAGTACTCGCCGATAGGTGTCAGTCGACATCACCCGAAGATCTGCCGATGTTCTGTGATATTCTGCCGGACATCGAAAATTTTTAACTTTGTTCAATCGCTCACCGATTTTTGCCGTTGCTCCCGATAATCTCCTGATCCATAGGATAATGGCCCGAATGTTTACCATTTATCGCATGCCGCGAATTCGCAGCACCTGTGTCCATCGACGTTCTGAGTTCTGTCACCACGCCTAGAAAAGGCCCGTAGGTAGGGGGTGTGGCGGATTCTTCCTTAGTCAAACTGGGATGATTTCAGGGCTTCAAAAAACTGACATTTCGTTATTTCTTCAAACCAGGTGTGACCTGAAACTTAATTAGCTTGGTTTGAAAAAATATAAAACTGTCAGTTCTCCCCGAACCCAAAGATCACTTCTAAACTGATAGTATCAGAGTGTTCCTCCGAAACGGGAAATCCGGTGAAAACAGACAGTCGAAATTAGACTACCGCACCTTCAAAACAGCTAACCAGCCCTGACGACACAAACCCCGAGGATCGGACAGGACACTCGGTGATTGAAACACCTTTCCCGCACTTTCTGTCAAACATTGATGAAATATAAATCTTCCTACTTTAAATGTTGTTGCGATATATTGTTTTACTATCTATGAGAATTTTAGACAACTTATGTCGGATTGGCGTTCAACGTTCTGCTGCTACGTAATATTGCGTCACTTATTGTCCAATTTCCTTTTCCACACTTGAAAGTGGAAATTTTATTTTGGTTCTTCATTTTTAAAATATTTTTCAGAAACTATTGAATAATAAAAATTAACTAAGTATTCACGGAGATAACAACGTGTTGAAAATATAGATGTTGAAATTCGCCCAAAGTCAAGTTGCAGGAGTTTTATTGATAAAAATCAAATAACTAAGTCAATACAATATAAGTTACGTTTTATAATTGACAATTTTTAACAAGCAAATGCAGAAACATGGGCGGCGCACCATAGGGGGCTGGTAGGCTATAGGTCCTATTTTTTTTCAGTGCTGTGTCGTCCATGAAAAACAACTGGAAAGTACTTAAAGATGTTGTAATTCAAAGTTTGAGGCTACGGACATCTGTCTCAAAAAAAATTAAATTGTTCGGGTTTCCTGTCCGTTCCCTGGGACTCATGTTTTTATTGTCGGGGTTCGTGTTTCTTCGCGCTAGTTAGCTGTTTTGAAGGTGCGGGAGTCCGTTTTCGACTCCGGGATATTTGATTTACACCGGGGTTCCTGTTTCGATGGAACACTCTGAGTAAGAGGACCCTGAGCTTTAGAAGAATATTTCAGGAGTACTGTCACCTGGCAATTTACGTTTTTGTTGTGTGACTAAATCAAGTGTTTCTAATTCATTATTTGAAAAATACATGCTTTTTAAAAGTTGTAAGTTTTTTAAAGAAGTTCATATAGATTTAATTGTTATGAATGTTTAGCAACATAGTGTGTTGTAAATAACATCATTAACCAATCACAAACTGCGAAACCCATTTCTGGCAGCCGTGGTAGATTCAAAACAGCTACCACGGGTACCAGAATAACAAATTCTTGGCTGGTAGCTAAAAGTACCGTTAATACAGTTTAGCCAAAGTTATGGAAATTTTTGATCAGATTTAAAAATCTGGTCATGACAAGGCAGTCCATTGAAATTTTCTTGCTTGAATAGCCTGCGTCAGAATTTTTTGTAGTGTTTCCAGGGTCTTGAAAAAACAATAAAATTGTTGAGAATTTGATCAGTCATGTTTAGGTAAGTAATGTATATATTATGTTATGCTTATTTCGAAAAAAATGACGTCAGGTTGAAAGGGGATCATTTGAAATACCTTTCAGTTAAAGGAAAATGCCACCCGATTTAATTGGTCTTTTTTACGGTCGACCTTATCTTGCAAAGAGGTATCGCGTTAACCTGTGAGGAAGGTGAGAAACGACGCTTGCGACGTCAGTGGTTCATATGCAGAGTGAATGCCGCTATGTTGCGGTACAACGTTCCCGCTTGTCCGAACTAAGCAGCTGCGAAGAAAGCGCGTATATCGTTTTTTTTTCACTTCCTCGAGAGTCCGAAATGCTTAGGAAGTGGCTCATGGTAGTGAAGAATGAAATGAACGCTGTAAATAGCAAGTATGAGGCCGTGAAACATCTCCGTGTCTGTGGCCGTCGACAGTGCCTGACGAATGCCGGCTTACCAAATAACTCCATACGTTCCGTTGTCTGAGCTTGTGCTCGGCGCCTCTCTAGTATTTCTTCATCACTGTATTCCTGTTCGAATTGATAGCCTGTAAAACTTAACGATCCACCTGCGAAGTCGGGACTGATGAGCTCTAGCTCAGTTGTCCTAAGTCGGGATTGCGAGTTGCCATGTTGGCGTTTGTTTACTGAGCGTTCAGTTTCAAAATGAATTATTCTCACCCTAACCAAAACTTATATAAAACCGAAACAAAGTGTGTCTCATTAGATGCAATTTGTAATGCCTTTGGAGTGTTCGTGAGTGCAAATGATTTGAGAAGCCAGCAATGAATAAATCACAGCGTTACCGGCTTTATGTGCAATGAAAACTAATTGACGGGACACCTAGGCCGTGTGAGCTCATGCTAATTTAGTGTTTGCTGGCAGAAACTGTAATGAAACAACTCGATTTCCATCCCATGGCCAGGTGTTAAGGGAACCTTTATTTACATTTACATTACTAAAATTTTGACGGTGCTGTGGCCAACTTAAAGCGGAACCTGAATTCGCGGCCCTCAACGAGTAAGTAGATTTGCAGTTTCGTGGCTAATTCACCAACATAATCAGTTGCACATTACTTTGGCTCACTAGTATAGTATTTTCTTGACTGAAAGTTTAGTTTCCACTGAACTTTGGCTGGTTTATGTTCGTGATGTCTGATCAGTTTCCGAGCCACTGGNGCCGGCCGCGACGGGCCTGATCGGGCTCCGAGCCACTGTCCAGGCTAACAAGCGTTTTGTGTTTAGAACTCAAAAAATCACAAGTCTAAACAGCACAGATCTAGGTTCTCCTGTCTGTATCTCACTGAAAATACTTCGAAATTATATCCGAACAGACCCCAAATTCCTGCTACGGACCTTATTGGCCGCCGAACTTTGTATGCTACGATGTATCCAAATACCAATAAATCCGTAAGAGCGAAATAAAACAAAACGTTCTTTATAAGAACTCGATGTATTTTAAAGGGTTTTACATCGAAGTTTGATGATTTATTGATGTTAAACGATGAGTTCAAGCGATAAGCTGACACCAGTAACCTGTGTTGTAAACTGCTGAATAGACTGCGTGTGAAACCGATTACGTCACTGGATAATTTCAACACCTCCGTCTGCCGTCAGGTGTCAGGTAACGCAACCGTACGTGTCGTTTTGGAGTAGAACTACTCGATCTAAATTGATACAAATTAGGTTGTTTTTGGGTGACATGCTCCTTTAAGCAGGATTGCGCTAAAATACATGTTTTGCTGATGCGAACAAAACGAACTGCAAAGAGTATTTAATTTGTCTGTGCGAGCATCATTTGCATAGAGTTCTAAATGAATGAACCCAACAACGAGCAGTAATGAAACCATGTTTGACATTTCTTATGTTTTCCGAAAAACTTCCAACCATTTCGTAACAGATAATTGGTTGTTTGATATCACTTCTACACTGGAAAATGTAGGTATGACCAATCAATACTATGTAATGGAACTGCATCAGCCTTTGTGAAAGCCTAGAGTTCTGTTGTTGTACATATACTTCACCCAAACACTTTTAAAAACTTCGTTGCCAAAACCACTTTTAAGCAACTTTAACCTGAAAACGCACTTTTCCACAAACAACTTCACTTGTACAAGTGAATGAATGGTGACATTGTATCATTCACTCATTTTACTAATTCATCATCGGCATATTACTATAAAATGTTCAACTTTAAATTCAAACAATACACATATGAATGAGATGAAAATCGTATTCATGAGACTGTTTTTAAGCTCCTCACTACATGCCAGGGCCCACTGTGAGCATAATATTCCTGTCATATGAAAATTGGTGAAATAATCATTTATTTGATGACAATGCGGTAAAGTTTGCCCCAAAGTGAGAGGCAGTCATCAATTAAACTGTTATCGCGCAGATTGGGGTGGCGGTGAACCAAACAACGCTGGAGGTGTTGAGGACTGCGCGACGTTAACTATTACAGGAATTTGGAATGACGTCCCCTGTTGGCTTGATTACAGTCTTGTGTGTCAATTACCAGGTAAAGTACAAGTGTGCGTTCTCTGTAACAACGCAATAATAGCGTTCTTCATCTTTTGTCAAGCGACAGTGAGTTTTGTGTCTTTTAATTGCGAGAAATGAAGAGAAAATCAACGAAACCAAACCAGAACAGTAAGTCGAGTACGCCTATTTTCAAAACCCAAAGACGGTACTGGCGCAGGAATGAGGCACGAGATTATTTATTATTATGCGCTAACTGCGAAGCGATACTATATAATGTAAGCCTAACAGCAGACAACGGTATATTTTGGTCGATCGTCGTCTTTGTCTATTGTTACCTAAAGTTACATTATCTAATCTGTCTAAGTACCGACTGTACGGTGTCTTATCCCAAACTCAGGAATGGCCTACGCCCGTAACGTTTGTAATTTTTTTAAATAGATGTACTGATTGTAAGCTTGTGTTCGTTTACCTCAATTTTATGCGCCCACATGTTCATGTGTGGGTGCTTGTTGCCGTCATCACTGTCTGGCATCTGCTGCTGTATCTTGTAAACACTTTGCTGACGGGTTCTTAATGATATTTGGCAGACGGTTTCTAAGCCTATGAAACTGACGACCGACAACGACGAGTTTCGGACCCATCGGACTACCGCTCTTCCCATAATAGTAATTTTAGCTTTTTTACATTTGTCTCTGTATCTGTGGAGTTCTTTGATGGATTTTTATGAAATTTGGAAATATGTTTCTGATAAGGAGACAACGGCGCTTTTCCGTTTTGCGGGCGGATTCTGCGTGGCCAGTTTAAAGGTTTTTGAGAATGTTTGTAATACCACTGTATCCGCCAAACCGCCCAAGAAAGCTCATTGTGAGAAGTGTTTCTGACGAGAAGACCGTGGCTCACGCTGATTTTGGACAGGGGCCACTGCTCTGGCTACCCTAATGGCAATTTCGTGTTTTTGGCGCCCGTAGCTGTATCATCTCAACCTTTTGGCGATCTTTTTAGTGTTTGGCACATGAGTGGCAACGGATGACGACGAGTTTCAGACCAATCCTACTGACTACAGCTTTGCTCACTAATGGCGATTATATGTATTCTACGTTTGTCTCTGTACCGTTTTAAACTTAATTGGGGAATTTTCGTGAAATTGGACAAGCGCCACCTAGTGATTATTTCTGTTACTTCGTCTGCTTTTTTTATCCGCCATACTGCTCAAAGGATCCCTATGTAACTTGGAGTTGTGTTGCTAATGAGAAGGCCATGACTGAAGTTGATTTTACGACACGACTGACTACTGTGGGATACCCTAGTGATGACTGCGTATTTTTGCGACCACGGTTGTAGCTCCTGATTCCTTTGCATGCGTGAACTATTGCACGAGTGTTTCTCAGTAAATATGACAACGGCTGCTGATGGATCATGGCTCGGACTACCGCTGTACTCCCTAGTAATAATTTTAGTTCTTACGTTTGCTTCTATATCCTTCGAGGTCCTAGGCGGATATTTATGAATTTTTTCAGTTAGTTTTGTATTAGAAAGGCGACGATGATGAGGCTCTAATTTCTGACAGGTTAGACATATTCTTCACTAACTCGGTAATGGTCATTTTTATGATGATGAAATACCTCTAGAATCACACCGTTTGCGGTGCAGTCGCGGTTACATTTCCACGCTTCGCGTTGCTCTTGTGCAACATTTTATTGTTCTGGTCGGTGAAGGTTACCTCTTTTTCATGCCAACAAAAACGGAAAACCATGTGTGAGGTCCAGTAGTATTAACCAAAAGGCGTTCCCCAGACAGAGCAACCATACGGGTTTCAGTAAGAAATTGAGAGCCTTGTCAAACCACAATAACAATGTAAATGGGCCTCCTCAGCTAATGCAGCAGAATCATCTTCAGAGCACAAACTATTAAAATTCTTCTTTGACACAATTTGTGGCTAAAGGAGTACCACAGGCTGCTGTAATCCTGAAATTGCGACAGCTTCTGCAGACCTTCGAACCTCAAATTGTCATATTTTTTGTTGCTACACTCTTTAGGTTTGTCAATCTTTTACTAGAAGTACGCAAGTCGTCTCATGAGTATCAGATTTGTGGACACACTGAAGCTCAAGTGTATCCACTTCTCCAATAGCTTTACAGCTAACAGGTGGCGCTGCTCGGGCCAATTAGATCGTGTGACTTGTGAAAATAAACTACACACGTGGTAGTCTTTGTGGATGTTAACAACAAGAGAGTAAAAGCGTTTTTGTTTTCTTCGATACACTTCCACGGGGATTTAGGCTGGGGAAAGTTTTTCAATTTTAATGAACCGTCGCTTGGACGGTAGTGCGGAAATTAATTCTATTTACCAACCAATCTAAAATGTTTTCAAGGTTAGAAGTAGACTGAGCTTTCAACCTATGCATATTGTTTAAATCGACTTTCGTTTCAGTAGGCCAAATGTCATAGCATCGGGATCAAGCGCCTATGACACCTGACAAATTACTGGCAACAGAGCAGAAATACACATGCGCAGCTTTGAATATTTTTGATATTCAAAAGATAATACATAGGTCGCAATTTAGCATCAGCAGGCCGGGATGGATCCAGGATTTTTAAAAGGGTCGGATCAAGGATTTTTTAAAAGGGGGACCAAGTCAACAACTTGAAAATCTGATATCGCCAAAATCAAGAAAAAATGGGTGGCGGATCCCCTTGACCCCTCCCCGGATACGCCTATAAACAGCGAGAAAGAGTTATGTTTAAAAGACTTTGCCGTATTGTTTTCAAACTTGCATCATAAATATCCGAACAAAAATTGGTCAAATCGTGTGCCTTGGATTGCATTTGCGGGTAAAGCGCCATGTGATTTGTTATTACATGTCATGCCACGTGTTAGTGGTAAAGCTCTTGGTCGAGCGGTTTAATGCTGCTTCAAATTGGATAGAACTGAATAGAAAGTTAAAAACAGAAACAAGACGACCTTTCGATATTACTCAATATCATGATCAGGCATATATGTAATACAGTCAGTGCACAGTTGAAACAACACATGTATACATACAAAGTCGATAAAAATAGAATTGTACCCAATTATCACTTCATTGATGTCGATTATATTGCGGCAATTTGTGATTCGAACGTATACCCGAACTGCCACACCTTGAAGATCANCAGGCCGGGGTGGATCCAGGATTTTTAAAAGGGTCGGATCAAGGATTTTTTAAAAGGGGGACCAAGTCAACAACTTGAAAATCTGATATCGCCAAAATCAAGGAAAAATGGGTGGCGGATCCCCTTGACCCCTCCCCGGATACGCCTATAAACAGCGAGAAAGAGTTCTGTTTAAAAGACTTTGCCGTATTGTTTTCAAACTTGCATCATAAATATCCGAACAAAAATTGGTCAAATCGTGTGCCTTGGATTGCATTTGCGGGTAAAGCGCCATGTGATTTGTTATTTCATGTCATGCCACGTGTTAGTGGTAAAGCTCTTGGTCGAGCGGTTTAATGCTGCTTCAAATTGGATAGAACTGAATAGAAAGTTAAAAACAGAAACAAGACGACCTTTCGATATTACTCAATATCATGATCAGGCATATATGTAATACAGTCAGTGCACAGTTGAAACAACACATGTATACATACAAAGTCGATAAAAATAGAATTGTACCCAATTATCACTTCATTCATGTCGATTATATTGCGGCAATTTGTGATTCGAACGTATACCCGAACTGCCACACCTTGAAGATCACTATGTTGACAAAGACACCTTCCGGTAGTCAGTTTTATCTTAAGGTGCCTAGATGGGTGGTAGCCTCGGGACTTGTTTGTCTTTTGTGGATTCCTGGCTTGGCATGTATTAGAAAATGGAATTATTATCTAAACTTTTAAGCATGAACAATTGTCATGTGTTAAAAAGTAGACATCTGTTGCTCTTCAAAAGATATGCATGCCATAATTGCGTTTTTTTTGCTTTAACAGAAACTGTTTCGGCCTGGAGTTGACCGGAATTTGTTCGATGACCAAACTGACTTTGCGGCGAAAGACGATATGACCCTGCCTTCGTCACAAACCAGTTTTTGATTTAGACCACTTATGGTTATGAAATTGGTCTCAAATCTTATAGTAGTTAAAATATGAATGATTTCTGGGTTCGGAAAGAACTGACAGGACTTTATTGTTTGATCAAAGCATGTCATTTCATTTGACGAGCACGGGCTGTAGGAATAATGATCTGTCAAGTCTTAGCAAATACAAACATTGTTTCTCGTCTGAGTAAGGAAAAGTTGAGATCAACTTTATACTATTGAGAGGACTAAATCAAAAGAATGCGGGTTTGTTTGTTGCAACTTATTACTCGCTGTGACCAGCAAAATTTAAAGTTCATAAACCCCTGTTTTTACTATTTCAGGTGGGCTTTAAATTGTTTGGAGTTTTAGGTCGAGAAGACCTAACGAACTTCCACAAAATTTAGGTTTTTTTGACAAAGGAGTATATCTTTGATCGACAAAATTAAAGCTGTATTTCGTCCTGTTTAGCCGGCTGAAAAAAATGTAGCCTCATGATGCCGTCATATTGCTGTTCGTGGATTCCATATCCATTACCAAGAAGAACGTTCAAACCACCAGCGCCTCACTTCGGACTTTACTGGGGTTTGCAAACCCTAAAATTGTGCATTTGCGTGCACGTTTTGCCTCTTACTTCAGTTACCGGCTCGTTTGATTGGATTGGCGTGGCAATGTTTTTAACCTCAGAGCCCTTTAGTTACGAATTCAACATTGCGAAATGCCGCTTTAACTATTCCATGTTCCGGAATCATGGTTTATGGCAGTGGTTCGTCTAATTCCAATTATATCCCCACCAGCGTGATGGGTTATAATTTATTTTGTCGTTTATAGCTCAAAACCGAATTGTCTGACATTGTATAGCGGTGCTCTTGGTGGTAGACTCCAAGTATTCTGCATTTGCCTTCTGTGATTTCTGGTACTGTCAATGAGAATGGAATTGTGATCTTAAAAACAGAATTGCGGCTCATAGAGATGAACTATAGCTCGTGGGCAAAGAAGTATTCTCATGAGTGAAGGACGTCCATACGGTCTATGAGGTGAGGACGTTTGTCTACCTCAGACTTGCCTTGCCAATGAAACCAATTTTTATGTTTTTGTATAGGTCAGTGCACATTGGAAGCGCCGAGCATGGAATATGACAGCTATATACTCCAAACTGAAGGCATTCGGATTTTTGCGCGGTTGTCCTCTACGACTTTTCAAGTTGTTAAAAATGTGACGGGGGACGTGAAGATAATTGGCGGACCTCAACATTTCCATCGCGAACTGTTCTGTCTGGAGTTTTGTTCGCGCCTCGACTGTTGTGCGTTTGTAATTTATTCACTCAACAAGAGTTGCACGTGCCTGAGGAAGAATTGAGAAAATCGCAATCGCTGAAGCCACTTTGCTATTAATGCTGAGAAGATACAGTTGTCACCAAACCACACTGGGTACTTAAAGCGAAATGATCGGAGAGAAAATAGTAGCGTGGATTCGCACGCACTACCTCTGTTGCAGCCAAATGTTCTAACGCTAAGCCAAATCCCACGCTCTTATCAGCAGGGTATTTTACGTCGGCCTTGATTTCAGCGAATGTCTTGTCGACAACGGCGAGAATTGACGATTTGTAATAAAACCACAAAACAACGGATTTTGGTGTTTTATGGCGTATCTCATCCCAAAAATGTGTTTTTCGGTCGTAAAACCGATAACGTCTCTTTGAGATTCTTGTCGCTTTTATGCAAAATTGGGGCCATATTTTAATTCTTGGCAAGACATAGAAACAGTTTTTATTTTGATAGGTTTCTCAATGTTTCGTCTTTGCTTCAGTATAAAATGAACACGTTTCTTTTGTCTATTAATGTTCTTAAAGTTAATTTGCAAGAAAGCACCTTTTTCAAAATCCTTCTTCCGGTGCTCGCTGGATATCATCGAACTAGAATGTATTTTTAACAGATATGATTTTGTGTTCATTGTTTATTTCATACATGTTTAATTTACATAATCTATTTATTTTAAACTGTAAATAAATTCCGCATTATAACAGATGACCGTTTTAATGGGAGTTCGTAGAAACGACTTTTTTACATTCAACATGTATTTCTATCTTGTATATCTGTAGCGGATATGTACGACGATAACTAGACATCCTGAGATCAGTTATTCGGTTCAGGTTTACTTTTATGTTCACGTAAACATGTGGCTGTTGCGAAACCCCTTTTGGTAACTGTGACGGGAATCTGCCCCCGCAATTATATATTCGTAATACATAGATTTCAGACTTTAAGTATGTTACCATGGACACCGACCTTTTGTATTCTCTGCGCTAGAGTTCTGGTGGTGTATGTTTTACCCAATCACTTATTAAAATATCGTTACCAAAACAACTTAAGCAAAATAAAACTGAAAACACACTTTGCCACAAACAATATCAATTTTACAATTGAGTGAAAGGTGGAAATGAACTCATTAACCAAATTCATTGGCAAATTACCATAAAATGTACAGCTTTAGATTCAAATAATACACCTATGAATGAGATGAAAAACGTATTCATGTGAGAGTTTAAAGCTCCCACTGTGAGCATAAAATTCCTCTCATATACAAAGTGGCCAATTAATCATTTAATTGCTGGAGATTCGATAAATTCAGAGGCAGTCATCAATTTAATCGTTTACGCGCAGATTGGGCTGGACGTCAACCAAGCAGCTCTGGAGGTGGTGAGGACTGCACGACGTTGTTTTATACTGGACTTTGGAATGACGTCAACTGTGAGCTTGACCACAGTCTTGTGTGTCAAATACCAGGTGAAGTACAAGTGTGTGCTCTCTGTGACAACACAATAATCTCGTTGTTCGTCTTTTGTCAATCGTGTGATTTTTGTGCAACTACGCAAACGACTTTAGCTACCAGCAATTAAGAGAAAATCCAAATAAAACAAACCAGAACACTAAGTCGGGTACGCCTATTTTCAAAAGCCACAAACGGTACGGGCGCAAGCCCATCATCAGTGTGGAATGAGACACAAGATTATACAATGTAACAGGAGGCAACAGAAAATTTTACATTAAAGAAAACAACAATGGATTTAAGTCGACATGTTTTGGTGTCATTTATTAAAACACCATCATCAGAAGAGAGAATGCCGTGGAGACCCTAGCTAGGCCCAGCAACAAGTAATGAAGCACAGATACAGTCAGTTACAGGGAGTGACAATGAACTATATCAACAATGACAATCTGTGGTGTGCCAGTTGCCTATTGAGATTGGGCTTGCACCAACTGATGTGTAGAGCTTCACGAATTTCAAGCTCCTTTGTTGTTACTGCCTGGTCTATTATTGCAAAGTCATTGAAAGAGCACTGCTGATAGCAATGATTGGAGCTCTGTAGGTGAATATTTACAAGTGAACCTCTGTCAGAATTTAGATGTTCCTTGGTCCTGGTTTTCAAATGGCGAACAGTTTCGCCTATATAGCTGGAGCCACATCCAGCACAGATAAATTTGTACAGTACCCTAGACCGTAGACTCATAGGAATTTTGTCCTTAGGATTAAATAAATTCGACGGTTTCAGAGACTTGAAAGTTAATACAACTCTTAAGTTTTCACAGTAATCATTCACCAATTTGTTGAGTTTTCGTTGATCAATCTTGGCGTAAAACCCAACATTGTTCTAGCTCGTGACTCCTTTGCATGCATGATCTTTCTGAACTTTTGCAGTGTTCCTCAAAAAATAGTGGGTGCCAACGGATGACTGACTACTGCTGTAACCCTTCTTTGTAATTTTAGTTTTTCATTTGCCTTTGTATTCTTAGACGTCATGGGCGGACTTTTATGAAATTTGGAAATTAGTTTTGTGTTAGACAGACGGCGATGTGGCTCTTATTTCTGACAGGTTGGACGTATTCTTCGCTAACTCAGTGGTGGTCATTTTTATGATACTATAAACACCCCTATAATCTCACCGTTTGTGGTGCAGTCGTGGTTAGACTTCAACGCTTCGCAGTGCTCATGTATAACTTTTTATTGTTTTGGTCGGTAAAATTTACCTCCTTCTCCTGCAAACAAAAACGGAAAAACTTGTGTGAGGTCCAGTGTTATTAAGAAAAAGGCGTTCCCTAGACAGAGCACCCATACGGGTTTCAGTAACAAACTGAGAGCCTTGTCATGTCCCAATTGCACTGTAAATGGGACTCATGAGCTAGTGCAGCAGAATCTGCAGATTTTCACAGCATAAACTATTGCAATTGTTCTTTGCCACAGTCTGTGGCTTGAGGAATACCACGGGCAGCTGTAACCCGGAAATTGGAACAGTTTGTGTAGACCTTTGAAGCACAAACTGTCATAATTTTTCGTTGCCACACTTTTTAAGTTGATCAATCCCTTACTAGAAGTACTCGAGTAGTCTCGTGAGTATCAGATTTGTGAAAACACTGGCCATTGTATTGTTAGTATTGTTCGTAGGACAGTGTTTGGTTGGAACTCTTCCGCTTGCGTATCGCGGTTATTAATGCCTTCTGTGTAACAAACCCGATAAATCTTCGATTCACTATTTAGTTTATCTCGCGTGGTGTCAGCGAAATGACTACAACCCGAGCTCCGAAACAGTTTCCGCTCACTAAAAATGAGACTATAACCTCATTTGATGATTGGAGGCAGAATTTGTTATACATCTGAAGGCACCCCAGAACCGCAGCGACGTTCTGTTTTCGTGAAATTGGCTCATTTAGAACTTACTCTGGGACAAATTATTAACTTTTGTTCAGTCATATACCGTAATTCTATCGTGAGATCATGCAATTTCGTCCAGGACAATTGGCAGAAAATCCGCCAACATTTCAACTTCGCTTCCACAGGAGCACACTTCTTAGACCTAGAGTTCATCTCATTGGATCTCAATGAACGTCCTTAAGCCCTATTCTAGCGCCTCACTGCTTTTTTCAAAGACAATTTACTTATCGTTGGATGTGGCGTAACGTATCATGCGGAAGCTGTCGACATTGGCGAAGACATGACTACCCTTCCCTCGAAAATACTGTCGTGTTTTTATGGTTATAGCTGGTCAACCCAGGACTACCCCCAACTTATTAAGCAACGATACGGCGCAAAGTTACGCAACAAGTCTCTCGCCTCCATCAAGCCTGACATTTCTATGAACTCACTTCTTGATGAGCTTAGGTGCATCGAGAACAACGTTCCCTGCGTATAACCAGCACTAAGACAAACCCCCCTCGCCACCGTAGAACGCCGTCGTGCGTCTTATACACCACCTCCCGCCGCAATACCTCAGTCTCGGTGCCAGTTCCTCCTGCCTGACGACAAGCGCGCATTTCTCAAAGCACGGTCCACCGACGTTGACGACTCCACTAAGGAAGGCAACCCACAAGACGCAACATCTTACGACCAGTACTGTCCTGACTCTGCTGTCGCGCTTCACGTCCACATAGTTCTGTCTCCTTATCTTGACACGTTTGTGTCAAACCATCGTGCGTTTGACATTTGACTGTGACAAGAAACATGATTAACGCATCATGTGCACGTTTGTTGAGCGCGAAAATTCGAAAAAATTCCCAAACCGCCTTCCATGCCAATGGTACATATACTTTACAGGTTGTGGGGGAAACTCGACTTGTCTTCACACGTGACAAGCATTCCTTCATTTTCGATGGTCTTCTTATCGAATTCCTTGACGTAGACGTATTGGCAGCAACCATATTTATGACTTATCATCAAACCTCGCTCGGACAGCATTAGCATCCGCTCTAGGAGTGTTTCCCAGCTACGGCCACAACGCGCCATTCTTGTCCCTGCTGATGGCAAGGTTCGCTTGTTCAACAACACCGATGAAACAGTATTTTTGCGAAGAGATGAGCAGTTTTACCAGATGCACGCCGTGTTCACTCCTTCAAAGGTTACAACTGGATCCCCGACAGCCATCCAATGCACCCCTATCAACCCAAACTACCTTGCAACACCATCGTTTTGTCGCTGCTGATCCCCCCAATAGTTTGCATGCTACAGATCGGGACAAGTTCCACACCCTGCATCCCTAATTCGCCCACGTGTTTGATCCGTAATTCCCCGGGTACAACGGCGCCGCATGCCCGTTCGAGGCATTTGTCAACACGGATCCTACGAAACCCCCCGCAGAGGAAAGGTCGCCTCCCACAATACTCCAAAGATAAGCTCCTGGAATTGCAACAAAAATTCAACGAGTTGGAGCTACTTAGAGTATTTGCTAGTGCAGAAGATATTGGTATTACAGTAGAATATCCCAATCCTTCGTAGATTCCGTGCTACGGAAGATTGCTCAAAAGAAGTTCATCATCAAGACTGATCTCAAGAGTGTTTTGTGTCAAAATCCTTTGTCACGAGATTCCGTGAAATATTGTGGCGTATCCATGCGATTCCGAGGTATCCCTGTGTACGAACGTTGCGCCATGGTTTTGCCCGGTTCGGAAACCGCTTTGAAATAGTAGACGTGTCGTGTGTTGGGCGAGTTTTTGGAGGAAGGGGCGACGACCTCTACTGTGGTGGTCAGACTATCACAGATTTGTTGCCTGCATTGTCCACAGCCGACCTCCGTCTATCTTTAATGAAGACTGTCATATGCCCACGACGCACAGAAGTCCTCGGCTGGATTTGGGAGATGGAAGTGGCGCGGAGGTGAATACGGAAAACAGTATCACATAGCCGTATTTCACTCGACTGATTCAACGCGTATGGGATAAATATAGATTATTACATGGCGAAGCCGTTATCTCCCGGGTAGATTTTGGAGAACTATCGCCCGAGGAGCGTCAGCCGCGAGGGTGATAATTCTACAAAAATCCACGAGGGCTCTAGATAAGGGGGATAACGACTGAGAACACATAATAATCTATTTATACCACATACTGAACGAGAAACATTGCAATGAATCGATCTACAATTCTCGACTTGCCTCGGCTTTCTACTTTCTATGTCAGAGGCCCGGGGTCTAAGAAAAGCCGAGCTATTTTTGTCAAATAATGCTTTTATTCAAAACCAATTGAAAAATAAAACAAAATAGAAGTAAAGTGAATCTGTAAATTAAGGCTTAGCAAGTATTATAGCTAACTATACATTTTATCACGCTAAGCTTCGACCGGGAAAATATCGTCTGCTAAAGTAGATTACCACTAGTAACTGACTATAATGCTCAAGTCAAAGGATCCCGACGACACTATACCCGCATTCAAATTGGAGATCGGTGATTTACAAGTGAGAGAAAAAAGATAAAAATTTCACTGAATTAAACTAACGTTTTTATGGAAATTATGCGTCTTATTTTTCATGGCGTATAAATGTCGGTGCAATGCCCTTCGCTGAACATGCGGTTCTTGCGCGTGCTCATTTAAGTATTCTATTTTCACGTTCGATGACGTCAGCCGCTGAGTGGTGTAGTGGTAAATTCGGCGACTCGAAACTCTTGAGGCCAGGGTTCGAATCCGGCCCCGGTTTCCGCCAAAATGTTATCTTACCAGGGAGAGAACTCTATGTGTTATTACACGGTTGTATTTGCTATTCGAGGCTAATATTGTGGTTTAAATTCTCTTACCACAATATATTTGGGATTAGGAAAACAATATACATTACAAATGCATGCCCCCTTTTAGTCACCTATTGCACTACAACAGTTGAGGTCCTTTACGGTCAAACATGATTTGTTCTCAAAAAATCAAAATACGTCGAGCCCAAAAGCAAAACTGAAACTTCCATAAACACTGTATTTTTGTCAATTTTACGATAAATTTCGGAATACTTTCTATCTAAAAGTTATAAGAACGCGCGAAGTGTCTGAACGTGCATCAGCCACAACGTCTGAGTTTCCTGCACAGATATTACTCAACGAAGTCAAGAAATGTAAGCAAACTTTAACTTAGAAATAGATTTAGCTCAAACTCTGACGAAAATAACGAAAATAGCAGATATGCGCCAAAAGCCAGTAGCTGCTGTAAAATACAACTTGACTGCCGTGTCATGCACGCCGCAAAAATTCATTCATAAACATTTTGTGTGCTCGTATAGGCCTACTTGTCACACGATCTGCGATCATCATTGATAAAAGATGACAAACGACGCCAAAACAAGCGGTGCAATCTGTGTGAACCCACTTCTTTAAAGAATCCTCAGTAGGGCGCCCTCGTTCAAATACTTTTGCATCTCACGAATCTCGATATAATAACCACTGGTACAAACACGTACGTTGTATAACTTATATTTAATACCCAATGTAACATGTTTTCAAGGTTAGAATCAGGCAGAGCTTTCACCATATGCATGTGGTTTGAAGCGACTATCGTTTCAAATGTCATAACATCGGGATCAAGCGCATATGGCCCCTGACAAATTACTGGCGACTGGGTAGAAATACGCGTGTATTAAAAATGAGCAGCCTATGATCATCGAGAAAGAATAAATTTTAAAGACTTTGCCGTTTTCTTTTCAAATCATGTACAAGTGATCGCAGTTGCCAGTAAAGCGCCACGTGACTTGTTATTACGTGCCATGCCAGGAGTTAGTGGTAAAGCCCTTGGTCGAGCGGTTTAACACTGCTTCAAATTGGATAGCACTGAATAGAAAGTTAAACACAGAAAAAAGACGCTGTGTTTTATATCGTCCTTTCGATATTACTCAATATCATGATCGAGCATATATGTATGTATGTATGTATGTATGTATGTATGTATGTATGTATGTTTGCATGTATGTATGCATGTACGTATGCATGTAAGTATATGTATGTATGTATGTATGTATGTATATATGTATGTAAGTATATGTATGTGTATGTATGTATTTATGTATGTATGTTACAGTCAGTGCATAGTTGTAACAGCATTAAGTACAAAGGCGAGAAAAATAGAATTGTACCTAATTATCACTTCATTCAACTGCATGTCGATTTGCGGCAAGTTGTGATTCGAACGTGTACCAAGACTGCCACACCTTGAGGGTCACTATGGTGTCAAAAACATCTTCCGGTAGTCACTTTTATGGGAAGGTGCGTAGATGGATGGTGGCCTCGGGACTTGTTCGTCTTCTGTGGATTCCTGGCACGGCATGTATTAGAAGATGGAATTATTTGCTAAAGTTTAAAGCATGCTGAAAAATAGACGTCTCTTGCCCTCTCAAACATATGCCATTGTGTTTTTATCGTTTGCTTGAATAGAAACTGTTTAGGCCTGAAGTTGGCAGGAATTTGACCATACTGCCTTTGCGACTGAATGCGGTATAGACCTGCATTTTGTCACAAACCAAAATTGATTTAAGTCACTTTTGGTTATTAAATTGTTCAAAAAATGAATGATTTCTGGGTTCGTGAAGAACTGACAGAATGTTAGTGTTTGATCACAGCGTGTCATTTCATTTGACGAGCATGGGCTGTAGGAATAATGATCTGCCAAGTCTTAGCAAATACAAAGATCACTTCTCGTCTGAGTAAGGACAAATTGAGATCATTTTTATACTGTTGAGTGGCCTTAATCAAAAGTTAGTTTCTTTTGCAGAATGCAGAGTTTATTTCAACTTATTACTCGCTGTGACGAGCAAAGTTTAAAGTTCATAAACCTTTGTTTTTGCTATTTCAGGTGGGTTTTGAATTGTTTGGAATTTTAGGTCAAGAATATCTAACGAACTTCCACGTTTAGATTTTTTCGACAAACGCGTCTATCTTTGATCGACAAAATAAAGCGGCATTTTGTCCAGTTGAGTCGGCTTAAAAAATAAGACCTCAAAATGCTGTCATATTGCTGTCCATGGATTGCATACAGTGTTTCCATTACCAACAAGAACGTTTAAATCACCAGCGCCTCACTTCGTAGTTTACTGGGGTTTTCCAACCCTAAAATTGTGCACACGAAAATTGCGCGTGTACGTTTATCCTCTGACTTGAGTTACCGGCTTACTCGATTGGATTAGCGTGGCAATGTTTTTAAACCTCAGAGCAACATTGTCAGCTTAACATCTGCGAAATGCCGCTTTAACTATTCCTTGTTCGAGAATCATGTTTTGTGTCAGCGATTCGTCTTATTCCAATTACTTCTCACCTTATTTTGCCGTTTATAATTCAAAACCGAATTGACTAACAATTTGTTCAATTTGGTGCTCAAGGTAGTAAAAAGCTTGTAACAGCAACATGGATTCCAAGTAGTCTGTATTGGCCTTTTGATATTTCTGGTGCTGACAATGAGAATGGAATTGTATTCGTAAAAACAGAATTGCGGCATATGAGCAAAGAAATGCAGCTCGTGAGCAACGAAATGTTCTCATGAGAGAAGAACGCTGTCATTGAGAACGCCCATACAAGCCATGAGGTGAGCAAGTTTGTGTACAACGGATTTGTTTTGCCAATGAAACCGATTTTATGTTTTCATGTTTTTCTATAGGTCAGTGCACATTGGAAGCCCCAAGCATGGAATTTGACAGCTACATACTCCAAACCGAAGGCATTCAGATTTTTGCGCGGTTAACCTCTACGACTTTTCAAGTTGTTAAAAATGTGACGGGGTATGTGAAGATAATTGGAGTACCTCACATTCTCCATCCCGAACTGTTCTGTCTGGAGTTTTGTTCGCGCCTCGACTGCTGTGCGTTTGTAACTTTTTCACTTAACAAAAGTTGCACGTGCCTGATGAAGAACTGAGAAAACCGTAATGGCATACGCCATTTGCTATTAATGCTAAGAAGATAGTTTCACCGAACCATATTGTGTACTTAAAGGCATATTCTCGGAGAGAAAATAGTAGCGCGGAATCGCTCGCACTACCTCTGATCCCCTGTAGCAGCAAAGTGTTCTAACGCTGAGCTAAATCCCACGCTCTCATCAATAGGGTGTTTTACGCCGGCCTTGGTTTCAGCGAATGTCTTGCCGACAACGGCGAGACTCGACGACTTGTAATAAAATCACAAAACAACGGGTTTTGATGTTTTATAGCTTATCCCATCCCAAAAATGTGTTCTTCGGTCGTAAAACTGATAATGAGTAAGTAGTGCATGATAAAGGCTTATCAGGTCTTTTAAGTGATTAATGTTTATGCCACATGCACCTTGATACGCTAGTGCAATAACTGCGTCTTGTGTGCACGTAATAACCTAGAAAGTTGTTTTACGGTCACGTGAGACGTTATTGTGCGGGAGTTGGCGAACAAAAGTGGGTTAAAACTAAAAAAAAATTATGCAAACATGCTGAACTTCACGCGTTTCGTATGGGTGAATGTTGTCAGCCTCGGTTGTTGTGCCGAGTAAGTATATTCACTCGGCCTTCGGTGTCCCGAAAATATTTACTTGGCACAGCAACCTCGTATGGGATTTGAAGCAGAATTCAAGTTCCCTGAATTCCAAAAATCTAGTTGAATGGTAGGCAGCCAGCTAGCTGTATGAAGACTGTCGTCAAAATACAGCTAGGTACCACTGTGTGTATTTCTTCCGTAGACTCCGAAATTGCACACAGCCAGGGTAGTTCTGCTCATCACCTCGCCGTGAAACTTGTATCAACATGTAAAGCTAAAGACCGGACGGGGTACATGCAAAATCTGGGAATCAATCGACACTCACCTTGCCAGTTGCAGCCGTTTAAGTGAAAAACAATGCAATAAATGTCGTTTTCTTGTGTAACTCTCCGCCTTTTCTAACAATGAAAAGTATGTCGTCGTTTTGAAAACAGTACGCTCGTGTTACGCGCACGCGCTATTACCTAAATTTTTGTGACATCTCTCAGGAGCTAGTGATAGCTTAGCAGCAGCAAAATTTCTTCTGAAATTCGTTTTTTCGGTATCAAAATTCTAAAAACGTATAATGAAGTGAAACCAGTTCGGATAATTTGTTGTGACATGTATGCAACCTCGTGAAAGAACAACAGTTGGTTGAAGAATCGGCGAAAAAACAAACTGGCCAATAGGTGACGTAATATTTCTTGGCGCCAAAAGCAGTAGCTAAATATCGCTCCACAACTTTAGCAGCAGAATAACGGTAGAACGCCAGTTTTTCCAACACCGTTGAATAATTTAGTTTACTCAAGGAAGACTGTAGTTTTTAATGACACTAATTTTGTGTCAGATTTTATATTACCACTTTTTTACCCACATCGGTGTACCAAGGCTAGTTGAATGGCAGCTCATTTGTGGAATCTGCAGAAAATTTGCTTTCAAAGTCTAGTGTTGGTTCACGTCGAGAATTGGTAGGGAAATGGTGATTTGGGGCAGAAAATAATCAAATAATTAATTATGTGTTTTTTTTTTTCTTTTTTTTCGGAGGTTGCCTTCCTTTTCCGGTTGAAGCGAAAGGGTGAAACATGAAACCTACTAAAGTTTCTTTGGTCATGTGGAGTGGTTTTGATGTGAAATGGCTCACAGCTTTTCATTGTATTGGTAGAGTTTTCGACAGAGTAGAAGAAAGGTAGCAAGTCCAGTGACGTGTGCACTAGCTTCCAGGCGAAACCTAGTCAGAGAACTGTACTGTGCCTTCCATAAACGGAAGGTATACATTGCTAATACAGGGAGTTCGCAAGCGTGCCTGACGCATGCGCAGTAATGCACTAGAGAACTAAGTTGAGTCTAGTATCTCAAAGACGAAAAAGACTCTGTCGAGTTACATACTCCTTTTTTAGAAATTTCCTGTTTACCCGGGGTTAACCACTCAAAAAAGTGTATAATATGACGTCACAGGGGCTGCAGTGACTTCAATCGCTGAGCTAAATAGGCATAATGGATAATGAAACGAAATCGAGGATTCTTGTATTGTTTTGTGCCTTACGGACATTGATCAGATGTAAGACAGTAGCTGTCTTTAGCATGTGAGACTGCAACCAACGAAATACACGATTCCAACTTCGCAAAATTTGTGAACTTTGTTTGCTTCGAGTCACTAGGAATTGGGCTACTATGATCTAATGTATTCATAATGTAGTGGGAGCGTATGACGTTTTGCTCTCTTATATCTAGGATTCAGCTCTCACATAGTAGATTGATAGTAACCAAGGGATCAGAGGTATGGACAATTAAGAAGACACTATCTACAGACAGTTGCAGGAACATTAGTCCTTCTCTGGGCCTGTATCCATGCCTTTTTAAGTCAAAAACTACATAAAGAGAGCTTTACCGCAAGCCAATCTAGGTTTTAACAAGAATGACACTCTTCAACGCATATCGAATTTACTTGAATTAATTTTGATATTTTCAAATATATTTTTAATTTCCCGTAATGTTCTATTAACAAAATGACCACTTCAGTTCAACGGTATTGAATCTCGTATTTTTGACAAAACGTACATTCGGCAACTTTCATTGACGAGATGTTCACGTTGGTATGATGTCTCTCGATTTGCGGAACTCTCTCAGTGTTCTAAACTGGCGAGAATGAAGGAAACGTTAATTTTGAGGCACCTGTGTTGATTTGTAGCAAATATGAGGCGATCTCAAATCGTGAAACTTTAATCCAAATTGACTGCAATTTAGCGCGTTTTACCCAAAAGTCAGGACTTGTTGGAGCTAACCTTTTACTGTCTGTAAAGCGTGTCCTGTCATTTGCCTACATTGGAGATCATTGTCATGAAATTATCTCAGTACTTTATAAATACTTGTTCCAAGACTTTATGTATTCATGTACTTAAGAGATTTCACCCAATTTCATATGACACTGTCAAGACATGGAAAAGTATGAAATCTAGAGAATCACCCCCTGAATTGCTGGGATTTGTTGATGTCCTTATACATTCAGTATAAATTCAAGCAGAGCTGGAATGTTTGAATGTGAGAGTGAATGTGTTTTTTTTTTCGTTGTTGTTTTTTTTTTCTTTTCTGTTGCATTCCATAGTTAATTTCTCTTTCTGCGAATAAACATATTTACAGCAAAAAATAAGTCAGGTTTTATATTTTTCATATTATCTGGTTTACAAAATGCGTTTGTCCTGTAGGAAAGTTGCTCATCACCATACACCGCCCGAGTCGGCCATGTCGCAGCCTGGGTTAATCTACAGTCCATATTATTTCGATTGTCTATACAACTCAACTTCGTAGTAGATGTCAGACCAAGACGCCGAGTGGTAGCCTATCCTTAAAAATTTACCTCCATACCACGGTTATTTCGCAGAAGGGTGTGCAAAGTTTCTTTTACGATTTTTATATTTCTTAAGCCATTAGTAATGCATTAGTTTTTTTTAGATCCGGCCGGATTATCTCCACATGTAACCGGATGCGGATTTTTCAGATGAGAAAGTATGACATATCATGTATCAGAACCAATACCAAGCGACCATTTCTGCTTTTGATAACTTCTCTCTCAATTGACCCTTTGGCAAACTATTTTTGAGGGGACTCGCGAAATGTTTTAGCACGGGTAATTTACAATTGATTGAAAATTGCCAAAGGTGTGCCTGTATACAAAAGAAATGACTTGGAAGATGAAAACCATATTGACTACATGCCTATCTTTCTACTTTCTGCCTTCTCAAATTCGACAAAAAATGCCTATGATCAGCTTTATGACTACCTCACTCACTGCAAACAATCTCTTATATGAATATCAGTAAGGTTTTCAGAAATCAAGATCCACAAAATTTGTCACACTCAAACTAACTGACAAAATTAAGGGATGTACGGACATCGGGATAAACACAGCAACCATCTTTTTGGAACTTTGCNGTCCATGTTATTTCGATTGTCTATACAACTCAACTTCGTAGTAGATGTCAGACCAAGACGCCGAGTGGTAGCCTATCCTTAAAAATTTACCTCCATACCACGGTTATTTCGCTTAAGGGTGTGCAAAGTTTCTTTTACGATTTTTATATTTCTTAAGCCATTAGTAATGCATTAGTTTTTTTTAGATCCGGCCGGATTATCTCCACATGTAACCGGATGCGGAATTTTCAGATGAGAAAGTATGACATATCTTGTATCAGAACCAATACCAAGCGACCATTTCTGCTTTTGATAACTTCTCTCTCAATTGACCCTTTGGCAAACTATTTTTGAGGGGACTCGCGAAATGTTTTAGCACGGGTAATTTACAATTGATTGAAAATTGCCAAAGGTGTGCCTGTATACAAAAGAAATGACTTGGAAGATGAAAACCATATTGACTACATGCCTATCTTTCTACTTTCTGCCTTCTCAAATTCGACAAAATTGCCTATGATCAGCTTTATGACTACCTCACTCACTGCAAACAATCTCTTATATGAATATCAGTAAGGTTTTCAGAAATCAAGATCCACAAAATTTGTCACACTCAAACTAACTGACAAAATTAAGGGATGTACGGACATCGGGATAAACACAGCAACCATCTTTTTGGAACTTTGCGAAATAACATGCGCAAAGCAGAAGAACCAACATGTTACTTAGGCCTCCTACAGGCCTATTGTAACAGACACGCTGCTTAAGTTTCACTACTCATACTCAGCAAGTCTATCAGACTGCTTGAGGAATTTTGCAAGTGTTTTAATGTTTTTGTTGGCTATGACAGTTGTCACTGAGATTGCTTTACTTTCAAAGCATACTTTTCAAAGGCTATGGTAAATGAAACACCGATCGACATGGCATTCTGGTGTTTAACCTTCTATCCAGCATTTCGGGCAGCAGGATTATTTTGCTCGACACAGGGTCCAGAACAGAGTATTAGCCAGAATTTTGCCCATCAGATATTCGCACCCCCGAATTGCCAAATAGAATTAATTGGGAAAGTTTTAGGGGAGGCATGGCTCCCTTGGCCCCCTTCTAAATCCGTCACTGCGACCTCACCTCTGTCGTTTTTTCATGTTTCTGCAGCTCACAGTGACTGTTATCACCTGTATTAGCATTTTTTCAGTTTGAGACCTGGCTCCCGTTCCAAGAATGCTGACTTAGATGACTCAGACTATTCTTGAATTTCAGGCAATTTTAAGATAAAACTTGAATCTTCCTCAAGTCCATTTCAAGAAAGAGACTTAAGTTCTTGTCTCAAGTTTTGTCTGAAATTTGAGTGACTCTCCGGATGTGGAAGTTATGAAATTGGAAGTTGAGACAAATCTTAGATTTAAGTCAAAAATAAACTTAAGTCAGTTTCTTGGAACGGGCGCCTGGTCAGACTCAAAAGCTTGCTAGTAAGACTGCGAGTTATCCAGCTAACCACCTCTTTTGTTCTTCGACAGTCACTTCTGCTAGTCCAAGATGTTTTACATTGTTTTAATGACTAACCCTTTTTCCCTAAGACACATGGGCATGTAATATTGGTTCAGGTATTTGAAATTCAATATCTGAATCAAGTTTGGATAATCGATCAGTTGCTTCACTACCCTGGATGCCATTTTGACTGGGGGTCCAGGCAACTGTGATACGGTTATATTTACCTAAATTATTTAACTTAGTGTTAACATTGCCGAACAACATGTTATTTCACACTGTCTTGCTACATAAAATTTCATTTTACGGTATAACTGGAGTCGAACATTTTTTTTAAATAATTTAACCAGTCGGCAGAAATGTGTTTTACTTGGCAATTAAGAATCCACAAAATCAATTATCATCAGTGGATCTACACTTTTCCCCCTCCATTTTCTTCGTTCTCAACGAATCCACTTCTGATGATATTTTGTCTTTTACAGTAATAAGCTATCAGGCATACTCATATGGTTATCAATTAGAAATTTGTTAAATGTCACCAAAACTAAACATACGGTATTCCACTGCCCTCAAAAAATTAACTTAAAAATTAAGGTCATGTAGGACCTTATGGCCATGTCTGCGTAATTTTCCAAATAGCTACAAAGCTATAGATTTTAGCTCAGTAAAATTTGATACTTTCTGAAAGCAGAAAGCCAATAGAATTTGATTTGTGACTTGTTACCATTTTTCTATGAATTGGGTCACGTGGTACATTCATGGCAAAACAACGGTATCGACAACATGACTAAATTTCTGTTTTATCCTTTCGTTTTCATTTTATGAAACTTAATTTTTTCATAAAAATTAAATAATAAGTTTTATTTTGTAGCCCGTCATTCAGAAGTGGAACAATATAAAACAATTCCTAACAGAGTTCTTCTGAACTTCTGAAAGTTTCATATGGTCCGTGTGCTGGTTTCCAGTTCAGTTTCCAATTTGAAATTGAAAAGCAAAACATGAAATAATAATTCATTGTTCGATTTTCCATTCTCAATTGAACCATGAAATACATGTAATGGTTAGTTTTTCACGGTTCAATTTTTCATTCTCAATTGAAACGTGAAATATTGACGATTGTTTCATGGTTTTTTTCAATTTCAAATTGGAAATTGAACTGGAAACCAGCACACGGACCGGTATTTTTTCATACAAGTCAGGAAATTTACACTCAATCTCATTTTAGATTGAAATCTGACCCTAGCTTTCCCTGTGGTGGCTGGTTTATGAATTTTCACTTCCGAAATTTGGTATATGAATAGAACTCGTAAAGTACTATCTGGAGTTTTTCATCTTTGGAAAGTCAGACCGGAAAAAAACAGGACACATATTTTCTATGCAAGATTTAAAAACAGGCCAAAACAGTTACTTTTACTCTGCAGGACCAAAAGTAAATACCTCAAAACTAGATTTTTCACTTATGCAAGAATTAAAGACCGTCCAAAACATTTAATTCAAATCAAACGAATACGTTTTGTTAGGGATCAGATGCGGTTTTCGAGGGGGGTCAAGGGGGCCATGCCCCCCTAAATTCTCCCCGATTCCATTTGGCAGTTCGGGGGTGCAAATGTCTGATGGGCAAAATCCTGGCTAATACTCTGCCCGGCACCCTCCCCCCCCAACTCAAAATCCTAGATCCGCCTCTGGGGAAGCATACAGTATATCTACGCTGAGAACTTTACAGGAAATTGCCACCCAATATCGAGTATGCGTTTTTACTGACAATCATTTGCTGGCAGCTTTCCTCTACTCTCCCTCGCTGGTTGCGTAAAATCTACTTTTAGGGATACAGTCCTTTCCTCAAGCTCTGCGAATCAGCAAAGTTTACATCGTTATTTTCCCAGTGCTGTGGTCAACACAAGAACGGTACATTCCCAGATGAAATGACTTATCGATAGGATATGGAAGTAATATTCCTGTGTATGTGGGATAACCTATATGTATTGCAGAGACAGCCGGGTAGAGTCCAGCAGCTGTCTCGCGCCGGCGAGAAAATCTAGCCAAAGTCACGTGCTCTCATAAAATGCACGACAATATCTTGCGAAGTCTTGCTTTTATAGCGAGGTCCTGAACTTCAACTACCCAGGTCATAGCTGGATAGAGAATGGTCACGTGGTCTTCTGGCAAGAAAATGTTCTGTCTTGGCGTGATAAATTGTCGGTCCTGGTCTGTTAAATTGTTATCCTGGCGTCGTCAATTACAGGTCGTAACGTGATAAATTATGGTTTTGAGTTGGTTTTTGGTCCTCCAGAGATTTCAATTCTTGAATACAAAATATGCATCTAAGAATTTTTTCCTCTTTGGCTTACGACTTACCATTTTTCATTGAGATTACCCCATGACTGCTCTTTCATTGATTAATTCCCGTGCCGTATCTCCGTCGTCCCTTGTCTGATTTTTCTAAAATTAAAGTCTGCAACGTCGTAAATGTTCTGAGTTTGGTGAATCTTGGGTGTGAATTGTTTCACCTGTCTATTCATCACTGTGTCGTGGGCGTGCACTTAATAGTGACGGATATACGCATATTAGTATTATATTAGTCATGCATTAGTAATTATATACCGATGAACAAACAAAAGTTTACTCAGTGATAGAAATCGGTCTACCAAACAGCATCAGTAGAAAATACCATAATTGGTAATATTGATTAAAATTTGTTGAATAGTTGCAGTAGCGTTCACCGTTCCATTTATTATGAAGATATACATGTTGCTTTGGTCGTTTGTCTTGGACCTTAATCGACAGTAGCATGGCAATCACGGAAGCTTATCTTGTTCTAGTTTTTCTGGTCTACGTGGAATGTGGTACCACACGTATGTATTTTTATGTGTATTTGAAATTTCATGGCAAATCTAGTAATTTTTAACTTATATGTGCACGTGCAAAACGTTTGCTAAGACCTTACGAGTCAGTGACAAAAATCATGCCCAGTCTCGCTTAAGTGTTAGTATTTGAAGTTCACTTTGGCAAAAAGAAGAATTAACTCTGATGCATGTTAGGATCGTGCGCCCTTTTGTAGACAGGCATATTCTGTACATTTCTTTTGAATTTATCTTTTCTGTTAGTTTTTATCAAAAAATATTCGATACAGCCACGGTACGCTTGAGAGACAAAAAATTGTCTAAGATTTTCTCCATTACGTGGTGGATTTACTTTTTTGTACGTAGCGATTCAAAACTGCGATATTCGCTGGTGTCGGTGTTTAGCATCTCTAACTATGTATGCATGAGGTGTTTAAACGTACGCCCTTTTCTGATTTTTGCGCATGGCGATACAGCCACGGTACGCTTGAGAGACAAAAAATTGTCTAAGATTTTCTCCATTACGTGGTGGATTTACTTTTTTGTACGCAGCGATTCAAAACTGCGATATTCGCTGGTGTCGGTGTTTAACATCTTAACATCTCTAACTATGTATGCATGAGGTGTTTGAACGTACGCCCTTTTCTGATTTTTGCGCATGGCGATACATTATCATCACCGACGCAAATGCTTAAAACTTTAGGCTGAGGAAAATGGCTGGTGTTTATCGAACAGAGCTATTCCTCAAACAGTTGAAATCTCATTAGAAATTATAAAACTTAGACCTTTTTCGATATCATATCGATTTCAGTATGTGAAAAGCAAGTTCGTTTTCATGCTGCAATAACTTGATATCGGATGCGCGAGGTCATGAATTCAACTAAGGTAGTTAAATAGGGCTGAAATGATGTCTTTACAATTTTTTCTTCGTTTTAGTTGTAACTATGATTTAACCATCTTCTGTGCGTTCAAATATCGAAATCCAAAAATTCGGCTTGTGACCAACTGCTGTGATGCCCTACATACCTCGTAGTTAGGCACTGATAACATCCGGGTCAAGAGCAACGGACATGTTTCTCGGATTATTTCGTGGGTAGTTTGACTATAATCAAGTAAACACAAGGCGAGGATGAGAACAGTGATCGTTTATTCGACTTCCGGCGATAAGAAACGGGAATGCCGGGAGCGTCACCTAGTACTGAATATAGATAATACAACATCTCCCTCCTTCTAATGCAAAGGTATAAAAAAGCTCACGTGGCCTAAACTGCAGTCTCTGACTACACAGATATATCAAATTAGTGCTCGTAGTGTTCACCCAGAGCAGTCCACTAGACGAGATGGGGGTACACTGACTCGTCCTGATCTGGTCACATATGGTGCATCGCTAGACGTGCGGTTGCTGGCGGTTTCTGCAGTGCTGGTGGTCTCGTCAGAGACAACTTCACGAATGTGACTTCGGCTGCGGCCCACAGGTGGTCGACCATCAGTTGAAACTTCTTAGGACCTATGTTCTGGGCGTACACGTGTTATCTCAGCGGGCTTCCATGTTCCGGTCTGTACGTCACGAACAGTTACAGGTTGTCCGACATGCAGGGGTGGTAACTGTTTAGCAGAGTACTTCTGATCATGGTATTCAGCCATGGTTTGACGTTTGGTCAGCAGGAGATGGTAATGAGTTGAGTAGTCTGGGGAACGGAATCCGGTGAATGGTAGTTAGGAAGTAATGAGCGAACAGGTCTGCCGAATAACATTTCTGCAGGTGATGGAAGATGTGCGTCGATTCGAGTGGTGCGAAAAAGCATTAATGCCATTGAGAAGTCTTGATCTGATTTGATGGACTTCTTCAGTATGCTCGTTACTGTTTTCACCATACGTTCCGCGAAGCCGTTGGATCGCGGGTATCTTGGGGATGATGTTATGTGGTTGATCCCAAGTTCTTGAAACATCGTTGTGTACGCTTGCCAATGTATTGTGGCCCATTGTCAGTCACAATCCCTCTCGGTGTACCGAACAAACAGATGGTACGTTTGGTAACCTCTGTGACATAGTCACAGGATAATTTCTCCAACCTGTGCACTATTGAATATTTCGAATGGTAGTCTGCAAGCACAAGATAGCTAGTGCCTTGGTGTTCGAAAATATCGGATGCTAATTTCGTCCATGGCGTGGACGGTACGTCGTGTGGGTGCAAGGGTTCTGGTCGGTTTTGGTCCCGAAACTAGACGCAGGTTCTGCATGATTTAACCATCTTCTAGATATCGTCTTTGATACGCGGCCAGTACACACTCTCTCTACCCAGTCGTCAAGTGCGATCTATGCCTTGATGTCCTGTGTGGAGCTGCTTTAGTATATCTTCTCGCAGTGGTTTTGGGATCAACACTTGGCAACCTTTGAAGATTATACCACCGGACACACCCAACTCGTCGCGAAAGCTCCAATATGATCGGAGATCGGTAGGCAGCTCTGCTATTGTGTCTGGCCATCCGGTGATGATGGTTTGGTGGAGATCCTGGGGAGTAGGATCTTTGGTGACTTCGTCTCGTAAGGCATTACACTTGTGTGTGCCGAAGTTGATGAGGTCAATGCTGGTACCATCTACCGAGATGTCAAGAGGGGCATCTTCCGTCTTAGTCGGGTTAGGTAGGCGACAGGATCATCTTACTACCTGGCTGGTTGACAATGTTGAAATCGTAGTCTTGGATCTTGACAAGCAGTCGCTGGAGTCTCGGCGGAGCACTAGTAAGTGGCTTGATTCAAATCATCACTAGAGGGAGGTGATCTATGACGACTTCAAAACTGCGTCCCAAAGAGATATGTATGGAATATTGTTATGCCGAAAACAAGACAAAGGGTTTCTCGTTCTATGTTAGAGTAGTTTGATTGTGTTGGTGACAGTGCTTTAGATGCGAATGACACACGTTTGCCACTCTGAGATAGGCAGGCTCCCAGCCCTTTCTGGGATGCATCGACTTCCAGGGTTAAGGGTAGGTTCTTGTCATAATATGCTAGACAGGATTCAGGTGATATGTAAGACTTGAGATTTTCGAATGCCTGTTCATGGTCTTCATGTCAGTCGAACGGGACAGTCTTCTTCAACAGCTCACGGAAAATGGCAGATTTGTCCGCATATGATGGTATGTGGGCAGACATGTAGTTGAAGATACCCAAGGCTCTGGAGATCTTCTTTGTTCTAGGGTGTCGGTATAGCACGAATGTCTTCCACTTTCTGAGGATCAAGCTTGATACCGTCTTTCGTGTAGAGTGATCCAAAGAAATTAATGTGATCCACCTTGATGCCACACTTGGTGCTGTTGAAGACCAATCCAAATTTCTCTGCAACATGTAGAAGATGGCGTAGACGCTCGTCATGCTCTTCCTCGGTCGCTCCAAAGACTGCAATATCGTCAGCAATTCCGACACAGCCTGGGACTTGGCAGGTGATGTTGTCCATTTTCTGTTGGAACAGGTCTTGTGATACAGACAGGCCAAAAGGCAGTCGAAGGTAGCAATATCGCCCAAAGAGTGTATTGAAGGTGGTGAGAAGCTGCGAGGTTTCATCAAGGTGCACGGACCAGTAACCACTTTTTTTTTCATAATTTTATTCTTCAATAATATACATTCATTGATAATTTTTAAAGGGTGAAAGGGTGAACAAGGAAAAGGGGCAAGGACTTTCACTCACACACTCGCACACTCATTCACACATTTCATCATTTAATGATAATACTACTAAACAATATATGAGTTAAGTATATTACAGATATTACAGATTCATTGCATGGCAGCACTGAGGCTCTCCCATATTTTACTATTAATAACCACTTTTGGCATCAAGCTTCGAGAAGTATTTGGCGTTGGCAAATTCAGGGTTGGGCTCCTTGAGTGTGGGTATCTTGTGAGGACACCGCTTCAGGGCATTGTTAAGTCTTCTGGGGTCAAGACATATTCGCATCGAGGAGTCCTTCTTCGTGGTTACGACTATTGAGCTGCACCAGTCCGTATGGTTAGTAACTTTGCGAATGACGCCTTGCTTCTCCATGTCGTCAAGCTGGTCCTTGATTTTGGGTTGAAGATGTACGCTGCACTTCCTCGTTGGGTCGATGGAAAGAATCGCGTCATCCTTAAGATCTAGGCGCACTGGGTCTGGCATGTTTTCAATTTTGTCAAACTGATCAGGGAACATCTGAATGAGGTCATCAGTGGTATTGATCGGTGCATCTGGGGTTGATGAGACGGATGTGTTAGGCGATGTCGCATCGACGTTGATAGTTATAAGCTTCATGGCTTCACACGCGGGTAGACCAATGATGGACGGGTTTTCCACGTCGTCAACATAGAATCTCTGCTGAAGCCAGTCGGGAGATTTGACGCGGCACTGTAAGTCGATGTAACCAAGGCAGGGTATCGACGTGTTGTTATATGCAGAAAGAGTTCTGCTAGTTGGGTGTAGCTTGGCTTGCCAATTTTCGGGGTACATGGTTTTCACAGTACGTAGTGGTAAGGTGTTGCAACCTGAGCCGGGGTCAACCTTGGCATATAGGTGATGTTTACCTCGAGTGTCTGGACATTTGTTATCCAGTGTGCAGAAAACTTCCTCTCGAGGACGGGGCTTGATAATTGCGTGTACGTCTGGGGATTCATCGGGGTCTGATGGGGTTATGGAGTGGAATGTAAACGCATAGCTGTCATCGTCGTTGCTGGAGTTCGGCTCAATGTGGTGTGTCTTCTTCTGGTGTGAGCGTCCCGTGCTCTGGTGTTGTTTTTGATGTGGGCGCTGGCGTTTTTGGCGTTGTCCATGTTTTTGGGGTTTTTGTTTGTCATGGGTGCCCTGGGTTTGTCGACGTTTAATTTTGCAGCATTTCTCCCAATGACCCATGTTGTGACAGTGAGAACACTCATCATGGAATGCAGGGCAGCTTTTGGGTGGGTGTTTTGTTCCACAGTTGCTGCAGTCTATGTTACGTGCAGGTGTGATGGCATCCACCGACTTCACTCCGTGTGTCATTTCTGAGATTGACTGTTCAGAAGCTTTTATGGCTTCATACTTGCGCCCTTTCTCGATTATTGATGCGATAGGATGGCCTTTTTCTTTTGTTAGTAGCTGTTTTCGGAAATCCTCGAAAGGTGTCGAAAGTATTATCATCTCGGTTAGCCATTCAGCCAGTTCACCGTCAGGTAGTTCGCATTTGTTTGCCTTTTCTCGCAGGCGAGAAATGTAGTCATGATTGTTTCGTCAGGCTTCTATCGCATGGTTGATAGTTCCAAACGATGTACACGAAAGTTTACTTTGGTTGTTGCATCTACTTGTTGTTCAATCAGGTGGTACAGTTTCTCAGGTTTGTTCTGGTCGGCGGTGCTCATTCCCGAGTTGAGAATCCGGCGCATGCCCTCATCTCCAAGCGCTATTTTCATCTTGGTCGCTTTCTTAGTAGTGTCGGTGACGTCATTGTCTACTAAAAAGAGGTCCATTCGTGCTCGGAAGGAACGAAAACAATCGCACAGTGGCTCATACTGCCAATTCATGACGGGCATTGGGGTTGTCATTGTCGATTTGTGCGCAGGCGGTGACGGCGAGGTGAGGTCACGGGTGAGGTCGGCACAACTTCCCGATAATTTTGACAGTCAAATGTTTTTAAAAAATCACTTTCAATAGTTACTTGAGTGTTCTATAATCCTACCGTTGCCACCATGTCGGATTATTTCGTGGGTAGTTTGACTATAATCAAGTAAACACAAGCTGACAACGCGAGGATGAGAACAGTGATCGTTTATTCGACTTCCGACGATAAGAAAAGGGAATGCCGGGAGCGTCACCTAGTAGTGAACATAGATAATACAACAATGTTCTTTTTGCCAGCGCGAACATAAACAAAAACACTGAACTTTCTTGTGCAGTTAGAGGGCTGTCACGTGACAGATTAGTAGATGTTTGTTAGAAATCTTAAAATGGGACCACCATTGGAAATAGGGTGAAGAAAGTAGCTTTCCCAAGAAATTTTCATTATAAGAAATATTTGGAGCAACGCGCTCACAGGATTTTTAGAGGCTCCAATACCGTCCATAAACGTTTACGTTTCGGGTGATGCGAACCAGATTTGGAAAATTTGTATTGTGGGCCCCTCCATTTTCAGTATGTGGAGAAGCAAAGATACGGTTCTCCACTGAGTAAGTGATCAAAGAACTGTAGGTGTCACAGTACTGTTTAAAGCATTTAAGAGGCATTATCTGAGAAAACCTTCAGAGGTCGGCGGAGGCAAGTTAAAATGCATGGATTTTGACAATGGGTTTTATTAAGGATATCAAACAATAAAATAAAAGTTATTTTAAAAATCCAAAAAATGTTTTTGTATGGATTACTGCACATCCAATATTCCCATGTATTCCAATAGGGAAATGGGTAGTAAGTGTAGAATTTCAAAAGGCTTTTATTAGAAAGTGGTTCTTAACTATTTAAAGTGAGATATTTTCTTCTACCAAACTAAGGTGAAATAAAAATATTCCATCGTCAAATTTGTGGCAGTTCCTGTGAAATGCCGCCTAATACGCAGAATTTTGGGCAATTCTATGAAGCTCTCCAGCATTGGAGGTAAAATTGAACAGTTTACCAAAACAGGAAAAGTCGATAGCGTCTGTTTGTACAGCGATTTCCTTCGAAATTTGGCTCTTATTTATGTACGGATAAATGGTATTTATTTAATAATTAGTAGAACAATGTTTATTTGTTGTTTTTTCTTCGCGTAGAATCGGTTGCTGTTATTACAATACCACTAAGCAGTGTTTAGTGATCATTAGCAGGCCCCGCCAGACTCGATTTCCTAGTCAATCGACGAAAGTTGCGATTGTGTTTGAAATTCTTGCTACATGTAGTTTGATAACGTATTAAGCAATTTCTAGTATTCACTCCTTCAACTGGCTATTATTTCAAGAACTGGGTCGTGTACGGTGATTCCCTCATAAGTCGACGTAACTTAGGCTTAACAAAAGCTAGCCTTGGCACAAAGCCAGCTGGCTAGGCTGGCTAACCAAAGCCAACGATTCAGTCAAGGTGACGTTTTGATATACGCCTTTTGGATAATGGAGTGGAATTTTTGACAATAATCAGTACAAAATTGGCAAAAGAATAAAATTGCTAAAGAGGAGGGGGGGCATATTTTTGCAAATTAGATTTGTTGCCTCAACGTGAGCAAAATACAAATATTTCTTTACAAAATACCCAAATATCAAGGAATTTGTATCACAACTACACACTTCAGTGCAAGTTGTCGAATGTAGAATATTCACTTTCAGTTACACAAGTTATGAAATCTTCAGACAGTTTTGAAAAAGCCGCCGACTTTGAAAAAGTGTTCTGTAAACAATTAAATCATTGTATACCATATATGCATAACCCCCAAAAATCGCACCAGAGTTTATTCTTTTTTAATAGTAAGACACTGGACTACCCACAATAAGAATCGTCAATGTCAGTTCAAAGCTGCACGCCACCAAGAACAATGTGCTTTCGATTTCAATTTTATAGAACACCGCAATTTATAATCACTATTGCCCATCAACAGGAACTCCACATTATTTTCAAATGTTTCTTTCATTAGCGGATCTAATATACCATAAGGGGGGCCAAGATGGTGCCTCGGAGAATTGGGCATAGCGCAATCATATGCACAGGTGGCCTGAAAAGAAGTTGCTGGGGTTGGCGATGTGGACCCTGGTGTACCCAAATTCTATCGGACTAAAAAAACGGGAACACTGCAGCTGTTTAATTTTCCTTGCACCAGCCAGGGAAGCGGGCCCCCTCCCCCCCCCCAAAAANCCCCCAAAAAAAAATCCTCCTATGACTTTAATGCCTGAAACATTTGAGTTTTCCATCTCACATCAGATTATAATTTTCTACCATCCTTTTTTGTTTTCCAGTTTCACTGGGCAGAAGATAATCGTACATGCCGACCATTCTGAGTCTCTAAGTTCAGTAATAGGCAATGGTTTTGTAATAAAATGAATGTTGAAAAGGTCTCTTAATATTGGTATCGAACAAACATGACTGTGTATTTATTTTTCAATAACTCTCACTACATTATTGAAATGGAGTTACAAAGGAAAAATCCAATGTATTTTAGAATTGTGATGACAGAACAGAAACAATAAGTTTCCTCACATGTTAAATAGTCTATGGTGACCTTCGTACCATGAAACATGGTCCAGTTACGCATATCGTTGTTTTACTTGTGGATTGTCTGTCTAGTAGGCATTATGTCCTCAATAGAACAACATCTAACTCTGAACAGAGCGTGCGATTCTATGAAAAGAGGTCATTAAACTGCAAGAATCTAATATTTGTTCATATGCAAAAGAACTCGAATATCTATTAATATATTATGATCTTCAAGTAATGTAAAAACATACATAACTAGCTTCTAAAACCCATACTTTCAACCATAAATTAGATGAAAACATGAATACTTCAAAGTTGCACCATCATGAACTACTAGATAATGTATACATAACATCTTATCTAGAAAGGCAATACCTAGGTCCAATAACTTCACATAAAGCTGACAAAATTTCTATATTTCATGGACACAGAAGTTCCACTAATCTGTCAAGTAATATTGGAGAAAGTTTATCCAAGTTTAGCTGAGTCTGACAGAGTTCTCTTGAAGTCTGCTCAATGTTACATAGAAAACTATATGTACTGTGTGAAACAAAATTTGGATCAAAATCCAAAAAACAAACTAAGGAAAATCATTTCCAACACACAGGAAGTCTAAACGAAAGGCGCACAGAAGTCTATGTAAATCAATCAAAACTCCATAAAATAAACTTATCTTGTGGCTTCCAGCTCTATGAGTGTTGGCATTCTTTTTGTCTTTTTGGACATTCTTGTCCTGTGTGTGAAAAAATCACGACGGAAGGTATTTATTATTTTTTTATATAGAATGACTCCAGATAAAAAAACAGACCTGGTTTAATTATTCATATGTGAGTACAACTTGGTGTGCAAAGTATCAACTTAATTGATGAAAGTACCTCCGCCAACATTTTGCAATTTTGCAGGTTTTCTCAGATAATGCCTCTTAAGCTTCAAAGCTTGCACATAAAAAACTACAGACCCCAAAAAGTGTAGACTCATAAAATGAGTATATCTGACAAAGGTAGCATTTTGGCACAATCGCGGGGCCTCCGATTAGCGGCGTGTGAATTATTCTGAAATCGTTCAATTTTACAGAAAGCTAGTGTTCCCCAGTGGACATACTGTCTCACCAAAAGTTTTCCTTCTCAAAAGTGAAAATTACGCCCATTTTGTTTTTGCGTTGAGATAACCGTTGTATGAGCATTTCAGTAGGGACCCTACGCTTCGACTTATGCTACAGGTGCTGCAATTGCTTACTCCGGCATTGGTAACTGACTACCTTTGTCACCGAGAATGACATTATAATTCATGAAACCCAATATTCAAAATGATAGGAAAAAACCTGTAATGACTGACCAGGTTTTGTAAAATATATGGATTCCTTGGCTTTTTATGTACATATTTTATAAAATATTTGAAAACCTGACCTTTGGTAACGAAGGTAAATCAGATAACTTTGAAATTTCTATTTCAATGTACACACCTACATATACACGAAAATTTTGCTGTTTTTCGAAAATTGAGATAACTTCGACTAAACAAGCACCTCAAAAACAGTTGCATACTTTGATTAACTCAAATACTACGCAACATTTTCATCGACTCTGAAATCCCTGTCTAAGCGTTGGACAATTATCACACGTTTTGATTAATCGCATACTACTACACTGTATCTACATGTTTTTATAAATAGTATACAACTTTTGAATCGCTGTCTACATATTTTGAAAAATCGCGTACGACCTTGGGACCACAATCTACAGATTTTAATTTATCTTTTACGTCTTTAGGACCACTATTTACGGATTTTAATAAATCGTATAAGACTTGGACCACTATCTACATATTTTGATTAATCGCGCACGACGTTAGAACCGCTATCTGCATATTATGATTAATCGTATACGACATTTGGACCACAATCTACATATTTTGATTGATTGTACACGACTTTTTACCGCTATTCACAGATTTTAATAAATAACTTATATGACTTTTGGACCACCATGACTTTTGGACCGCTATCTACATATTTTGATAAATCGTGTATGTATACGACTTTTGAACACTATTTACAAATTTCGATTTACCGTATACGACCCTTGGACAACTATTCACATATTTTGATAAATCGTAAAAGATTTTGTGTTAAATTGATGCTATTTCGCCAGTGCTGTGGCGTTGCTGATTGATAAAATTCACGGGTCGCTCCTGTGCGGGTACTTGTGATTGGTTGTGTAATCCATTCACACCATTTCATTAAAAAATAGGCGGTCTGGTACACGTTTCTCAGGCCGCGTAGGTGGGTCCATTGCACTGATCACTTGGAACCATTTTTATGCTTTATCAATTTATAGTTAAAGCCGAGCTGAGGAGCTGTATACCTGACTCTAGGGTCTAGCAGTGTGCCCAAGTGAGACTCAACCCCACGCCCTTGAGCAAACGAATCGGAGACTTTTCCCGCTAAGCCATACTGCCTCCTGTTTAAAATAACTGGAAGTGATTGCCCAGCTGCCTCCTTAATCTCTCGAAAATACGAATAAAACGTAACCTATTCTGTTTAATCAATGTACAAGTCGTATAAGGCGGTTTAGCTCGAAAAGTTGAGCTGTACACACCCATCGTGAAGAAGTGATGCTATTCCGGGAGCGGTGTGGCGATGCTGAATTAGAAAATTCACGGGTCGCCCTGTGAGGGTGCTGTTCGTCGGTCGTGTAATCCATTCACATCATTTCATTACTAGGTGTCCTAATAACGGCCAGTAGTAGGCCATCAGTCTCCTTGGTTTCTCGAAAATCCGAATGAAACCTGGCCTGCTTTATTTAACCAATGGAGAAGTCGTATTCCACTGTTTAACTCGATAAGTCGATCTGTATACATACTCCGATACCCTAAGGTGAAAAATGGCCGGTGAGAAATCGAGAACTGCTTAAACCAAAATTGAATATTTGCAGCCCGTATCCTGGATTACAATGAATTCCAGTATGTGTTTAAAGACAGTCCAGGGGTCGATTACGCCACAGCACAACAGCATTGCCAAACATTTGGAGGTCACTTGGCTACACCGTTAAACGACGCTGAAAATGAATGGATTAGACAAAAGGTAAAAGTGGCTAAGTGAATTGGTCCGTTTATTCTCACCTGTGAATGGCTACAGTTCATCCTTTTGTTCTATTCGTCAACAGAACAGAGTTCAGTAATGCCAGGGCCTTGCTAAAAGGCAAGACTTCGCGAGATTACGTGAGATGTTGCTGTGTATTTCAAAATATGAACACGTGATTTTGGTTAGATTTTTCTAGTCGTGAGGCAACCCAGATCGCACGTGCTGCACGTGTCTATGTCCGAAGGATTAGTACCATAGACATCTTAATAGTATAGACCGGGAACACGAGCCACTGCAGCTGACAACTTCAGTGACGCCATACTGGAGAGTGCCAATAGTTACGTGGCACGGCTAATTGCCGAGTAAACAAACAGGGTAAATTGCCCTTTTCAAAGCGCGATATCTAATAAATAAAGAGGCCGAAGAGTTTGATTTTTCCAGAAACATACAAAACCATGTGATGTAGCACTTACATACATGCGTTTTTTAAGAGTTAATCAGTCGATAAGGAAAATATCAAACTATTAGAAGATCGCAACCAGTGGCAGATTCTCGAGTGGCCTGAGCACCTGCACGCCCGTCAATCCATTGCGAGAGTTATTAATTTTTGCGTTTTTTTCAAGAGAAACCACTAGGATCGCGCAAATATATTATTTAATCCGTATCCCTCGATGCAAATATTATATCCTGCAGACGTGCCGCTCACTCGGGACATACTTTCGTGGTGCCCCAATAAGCCTTTTCACTAAGTGTTGAACAATGACCTCGGGTAACTTTGTGAAATTAAAATATGACCAGGGACAAAATTTAATGCGAACTACTGTGAATAATGTTAGGGTGTTCTCCCGTTCAGTACAGAGGTTGTGAGCGTGTGACACCATCTCGCTCCTTTGTTAACTGCCGAGTATAGTCTTTTGTCTCTTAGGACAACATCCAGATAAAATATCTACCAGGCTTATAACCGATAACATGTGAACACAGTCAAACCCAGTACGTTGGTACGTTCGGACAGAATAGATTGTCTTAACTCTGATTGTAGTTGGGCGATTTTGGTGATTCAAAAACTATAAGCTTGATCAGTATTTGATGGGCAATTCATAAATGTCATTGGTTTATGTTCAAACATTTTATAACTTAGCTTGTTTTTAACAGCACAGCCCAATGAGGATATAAGATACGATCTTATCGGAGATTAGAGCAATTATCGAACCAATGAGCGCTGAACCTCCAACCCTAATTGCCAGAATGGACGTAATCAGTCGTCATTCTAAGATATTGGCTACAGCGGTCATCCACCCAACTTGTGATATACAACTTAACAAGTTAGACTCAACGGGAGAACGCCATAATGTGAAAAGCAAAGAACACTCATTCAGTTCCTTTCCTATGCTTCGCTCGGAATTGCCAACGTACAAATATTCTTCTCTCACGCACGGTATTCCTCACTCACGTATCTGAAGTCACCCCGATCAAGCATCAGGCACTTGTTGGCGTTTTGTAGTATCCCCACACTGTGTATATGTGTGCTCACAAAGAGATCACTGAGCCACCCATTAGTTCGGTTCCCGTATGCATCCCCGCCCTTAATCTGATATACATGTACGTACTGCGTGACCCTTAGCCGAGAAATTTAAAATAAGTTTTTCTCTCACGCTCGTTGTCTGCTTATGCGAACCCCCTGTTGCGGGGAAACCGTTGAATAATGACAAGACAGATTTTCACGGACGTGGGGTCATTTTTTCATGGGCTGAAAATTCTTCATATTAAATTTAGATCCTGGGAAAAAACCAACCGGGGTCATTTTTCACGGGGTCATAACTAATGCTACATCAGCTCGGTTGGGTATATTTCCATTCAGTGTCGAGTGGAAAATTCTGTATTTTCGGTAAAGGTTGGATGCTCAATTCAGTAGTACACGTTTGAGATTTTGGTTACTATGCACTTTACTTTTTTGCGCATGTTTCATCACAAAACAGAGAACTCGTAAGCAAGCAGTGCAAATCTACAAAATTTCCAATATCAACTTCGACATAAGTACAGATTTTGCAGGGATTTGTTTGTTTTGATACAACAGAAAAATCTGATTTTGGAATACATATTAAGAAATGAGTTTTTAAAGCAGTATATATTTCAATAGAGAATACACTACTCACTTAGATGTACTGATTTCGATGGCTAGCGAGTAAGTTCGACGATGTTATTTTTCAGTACAAGTAAAAATACATATGACTGTCATTAATACCAAATGTTTACTTAAATATAATTAGCAAACAGCACCATCATTGGATAACAGCATATGGTGGTCAATAATTATCCTTTTAATTGATCTTATATGGTCTCAATCACCAAGACTGATGTGGAAACAACGCATATAGTCGCTCCGCTTAAACTATGGTGGTAGAACATAAAAACCTAGTTGCAGCACCACTAAACTCCATGGCCGAACCAAAAATCCCATGACTCAATAACAGAGCCAAAAAACTTAACTCTTTGGCTGCAGGCATAACACTGCGAGCCATCCGCATTTCGTGCTGGTATCGCAGGGCTCCCAGTGTTTTCCGCCATTTTGTCCTATGTAGCACTTTCCAGTGCGGCGTCATATTGGCAACGCGAGATGCATGTATCCGAGTGGCGCGCGCCCGGCCTATGTGACGTCTATGATTAGTACTATAGACATCACAAACACCGGGCGCGCGCCACTCAGATATATGTAGCTCGCGTTGTCAATATGACGCCATATTGGAGAGTGCTACACAGGACAAAAGTGGCGGAAAACACTGCTAGCTCTACGGCATCAGTCAGAAAATCCGCGGGCTCGCAGTGTTATGCTTGCAGCCAAATAGTTAAGTTTTTTGGTCCTGCCTTTGAGTTTAAAGGTGCTGCCACTAGGTTCTGCCACCGTAGTTTAAGCGGAGCGATTATGCGTCGTTTCCACATCAGTCTTGGTGATTGAGACCATGTAAGATCAATTAAAAGATAATTATTGACCAGCATATGCTGCTATCCAATGATGATAGTGTTTGTACTTAAGTAAATACTTGGTACCAATGACAATCATATGTATTTTTACTTGTTCTGAAAACTAACATCCCCGAACCTACTCGCTAGTCATCAAAATCAGTACATCTAAGTGAATGATGTATTCTCTGATGAAATATACACATATATAAAAACTCATTTCTTAATAAGTATTCCAAAAGCAGATTTCTTCTGTTATATTAAAGCAAACATATTCCTGCAAACTCTGTACTTATGTTAAAGTTGACATTGGAAATTTTGTGGATTTGCAAACCCTTGGTGCGCGCCAGGATTTGCCTGTCGGACTTTCGCACCCCTGAACTGCTAAATGTTATCTGGGAGAATTTTAGGTGGGGTCTTGGCCCCCCTCTAAATCTGCCACTGGGTTCCTCCGCAACAGGATGTTGGGATCAGCAGACACAATACCCACAATTGGCGATCTTTCAACAATGTTCGATACACGGATGTTTAGGTCTGGGGGTCACCTGAGTAACACGCGGCAAGGGAAATCTTGCATTTTCAATATATGCCGCAATTAGGGAGTGAAAGTACTGAACGGCGTGCAGGCCAGGAATACGATGTGGGGAAGCTGGGCTGAAGCGGAATCAATCACAATTTTTTAACAGTCCTTCGTTCAGTTGCCCAACTTGGCAACTGGCCATTTTTACACTCGTGCCAGGATATAATATATGACTACTGAACTGCACGAAGACTACCGGTAATCCAAAATACTTTTCCACTTATTAAGAATCATCCTATTGCAGCCAAGTTTTCTTTCTATGAAAGTCAAATTTGGAACCATGAGAACCGAGGCCAAGCGCGCGGCGGCTGAGGGACGTGCAGTAAGTATACCAAATTAAGGGCGGGGGTGGATAGGAACGGTTCGAACTGATGTGTGGGAGCAGGGTTGATCTCTTTGTGAGCACATAAATAAACGGTGTGCTGATACTATAAAATGCTGACAAGTGCCTGGTGCTTGATCAGGGATGATTTCAAATCCGTGAGACTGAGAGGAGTATCGTGAGCGAGAGAAGAATATTTGTCCGTTGGCAATCCCGAGAGATGCATAGGAGAGGAATTGGGTCTGTGTTCTTTGCTTTTTACATTACGGAGTTCTCCCGTTTAGTCTTACTTGTTAGTTTGTATAGCGCAAGTTGGGCGGATAACAGCTGTAGCCAGTATCTTACACCGATGACAGATCATGTCCATTCTGGCAATTAGGATTGGAGGGTCAGCTCTCTTTTGTTCGATAGTTGCTCTAATCTGACTCACTGGGCTGTGGTGTTAAAAATAAGATAAGTTATGAAATGTTTGAACATAAACCAATGACATTTCTGAATTCCCCATCAAATAGTGGTCATAGTTAAAGTTTTTGAATCACCAAAATCGCCCAACTACAATCGAAGTTAAGATTATCACACGCTCACAACCGTTGTACGTCTTGTAAAGTCACGGAACGGGAGAACACCCTAATGAACTTTAAAAACTTGTCATTTATCAATATGACTCCAATGAGGTTATTTTTCACAGTTGTTTACATTAAATTTAGACCCCCAGTAAATGGGACCTGGGTCGAATTTTAATTTTACGTATTTACCCGGAGTCATCTTTAATACTGAAAACTAAGGCTTATTGGGGCACAACAAAAGTACGTCCCAAGTGAGCAGCACGTTTCCTGGATATAATGTATTTGCATCGAGCGACAGGAATTAAATTATAAATTTTCGCGATCGTACTGGTTTCTCTTAAAGAAACGAAAAAAAATAAAACGTTCACAGTGGATAACAAGCGTGCAGCCGCTCAGACAATTCGAGAATCTGCCACAGGTTGCGATCTTCTATTAGTTTGATACTTTCCCTATCGACTGGTTGACACTTAAAAAACGCATGTAAGTGCAACATCACAAATGGAAAAAATGAAACTCTTCCACAGCTTTATTTGTTAGATATCGCGCTTTGAAAAGAGCAATTTGCCCCTTTTGTTTACATGGCAATTAGCCGTGTCACGTGACTAGTAGCACTCTCCAATATGGCGTTAAGTTGTCGGCTGCAGTAGCGCGTGCGCCCGGTCTACCGTATGAAGATGTCTATGATTAGTACTATCAGCGCCAGAAGAAATTTAACAACAACAGTTGTTGCAGCAAAAGTAATTTCACAATCATGACAGATAGTGTAAGTGATGTTTGTAGTGATCATGGTATCTGTGGTGGTGGGGGAACTCGCAGTGGTGGCAGAGCGAGCGGAGGTCATGGTAGTTGCAGTAGTGACACAAAAGCCGCCAGTGAGTGAGAGGCTATAAACGTTTTTTTACCACTGAACTCGACTGAGTGAGAAACTCTGCCTCTGTAAAACTAGATGAGTCTCACAATGCGTTTAATTTCTACCTTGAATCGCCGTTGCCGTTGCCGTAGTATCCACATAATGGAGACACTCCTTGTGGTTGTAGTACCGTAGTTGTAGAAGAAGTAGTACGGTGAAGGCGGTAGTAGCGGCCGCGTAATCGAAAGATATGGAACCGTCCAGCATGTTTTGGCGAAAGTGTTTTGTTAACATTCTCTATTTCTTGTCCCTCAGGCATCTTTCTTCGGAGTGAAGCTTCCTGTCTGGGTGGGTCTACGTAGTTCTCAACAAAGCGGATCGTGGGAAACACCCTTGCTTGACGCCGTAACGTACACCAGTATGATTATGCATTTAGAAATATAGCTTGAAATCAATTTGGTGATGAGCTATTAAAATTGTTCGTTGTCTGGAGAGAGATTAGAAACGCAAAGACTTCGCTAAAAAGCAAGACTGCGAGATTGCATGAGATATTGCCATGTATTTTAAATTAGAACATTTGATATTGACTAGATTTGAGGGAGGTCCTAGCGTAGGTCCTCGTGTTACTAAGCCCTGGTCTTTAACTATTAACTCTTTCACCATTTTGTTGGCACGGAAGAATTTTTCAATTACTGGCTTTCAACATTTGGGCTTTTAGACCCTAAAATGTGATAATGGCCGAGGCATAGCTTTGGGGTCTGCAAACCAATACATTGACATATGTGAAAGTCAGTAATGGTTTTATTTTATGATTACATCCGTTAAGTAATCCAGCTTTGCGCCGATGTGAATGAAAAAGCTGGCCAAATAAAATCTGAGACAACACAATTGTCATTAAAAATTGCACTACTCCTGGAGAAAACTAAATTATTTACCAGTGTTTAAAAATGGCGTTTTGCCGTTGTTCTGCTGCTAAAGTTGTAGAGCGATGTTATGCGTCAGCTTTCGGCGCCATGAAAGATATCGTCACTTAGCGAATATATTCCTCCGTGTGACGTTATGAGGTACTTTGCTACATTTAGTAATATCAGATTTTGCAACGTATTTGGTGGGTTAACCATATTTTGGAATAAATTGAATTAGGCTATCCCGTCAAACTCCAAGGCTATGTGGATAGGCACTGGTATCTTGACAATCGTCTCCATTGCATCTCCTGTTCACTGTATTCAAAATACGTCTTAAATCGGTGTAAACTTGTTTTGGGTCAATATAACCTACATGAGCTTCAGCACGGGTAGCAGCTAGTGTAAATGTATGGGAAATGAGGAGGGGAAATAATTACACCTCCAAGTGAACATAGTGTTAATTGCAATTAATAGACAGGGATATTTCTTGAAGAGACTGTTTTATTTTAAAGCTTCAATCAAAATTCCGGGATTCTTCTGCAGGCAGTAAAAATATATTTTCTTTCCAGAACATTTGACCCTGCCGTAACGTTTTATATGGTAATCAGCTATTTTTAAGTGAAAAATAAGGAAGCATTAAAAATTCTGCAAAGTATACAATGTATTTACAAAAGTTACATCATAAATGTGCATATTATGGTAGAAAGTCAGGTAGCTGTATGAAGACTATCATCAACTTACAGCTATGTCGCTGTGTCTTGAGCTCCGTAAGGCACCGAAACTTTACACTACCCGGGTAGCTCAGCTTGTCACTTCGTCGTGAAACTCATATCAACATGTAGAGCTAACCACCGGCAGGAGTATAGTCCGGTTACCTATTTTCGTCAGGCTCCAAAGTTCGTCCGCCATCTTGTTTCGCGTGCAGCGCAACCACGCGGGACTTAGCGTTCCAATTTGGGGTGCTCGTGTGCACGTTAGGTACTAACTTATCGGAAGAGACACGTATCAAAGTAATGAGACAAAAATCGGTGAGTTTACCGATTGTTTTTTAAAACCACTTAAAAATCAGTAGATNCGTTTTATATGGTAATCAGCTATTTTTAAGTGAAAAATAAGGAAGCATTAAAAATTCTGCAAAGTATACAATGTATTTACAAAAGTTGCATCATAAATGTGCATATTATGGTAGAAAGTCAGGTAGCTGTATGAAGACTATCATCAACTTACAGCTATGTCGCTGTGTCTTGAGCTCCGTAAGGCACCGAAACTTTACACTACCCGGGTAGCTCAGCTTGTCACCTCGTCGTGAAACTCATATCAACATGTAGAGCTAACCACCGGCAGGAGTACTTACAGATTTTTGGGAATCAATCGAAACTCACATTGCCCGTTGCAGCCGTTTATGTGAAAAAAACAATCTAGTAAAGGTTATTTCAGCGTAATTCTTCGCCTTTTGTAACAACGAATGTCTGTCGTCGTTTTGAAAACAATGCGCTCGTGACACGCGCTTTTGCCATTTCCTAGTGAAATTTTGCGATATCTCTCGTAAAATGATGACAGCTTCGCAGCAAATTGGGTTTGCTGGTTTTAAAACACTAAAAATTTCGTTTACCGCAGAATCTTTCTATCTTATGTACACGTCGATGATTCAATACTGAGGGTACTTACGGAAATGATTTATGGCTGGCGGGAGATTCAATTTTAGTAACAGTCCTGTAACCTTTGACCTCGAATAAGTAGTAAACAAAGTTTCACGCGTTTGAAGAAGATTCTGATCAAATTTTTTTCGCTAAACGGTTTATATTTCGCATTTGAAAATCCCCGATAATGACGATAAGATATTTTGCCAGATATGTGCATGATATTGGGGAAATGGCCAATTTTTCTGAATTAATCCTTAAAACCGTAATCAGTCTAAGCTGAGACCGGCAGTCTGAAACGGGGTACTAGATTAGACTTCTGATTAAAATGATCCAAATTCACGGCCATTATCATTGTTATTTGTTGAGGTACATGTTTTGTTACTACTTCTTACAATCTAATGTCCCGAAATAATGTCAAAATGAAGATCTTCTGCGTTTGATTCGTGAACTGGCAAAGCATCGTAGGCTGGTATAGACAATGCAGTGCGAATTACCTGCATGTGTGAAATGGATTATTTTGCAGCCATATCGGGGTCTTCCTACTGAACGAGAGCTCAACTGTATCCAAATGCGGTAGATAATTACCAATTTATAGTTCCAGGACCAAGATTATTCTCGACACCGTTTTTTTCACACTGCCTGTCTTAGTTTTGTGAATTCGCAATAGGTGGAAAAAACGTAGTTCACATGCTCACCAATTTCAAAAGCAAGCGACATAATTTCTTATACTTTAAGACTGAAGACAAAAAACGGTTTATGAAACGTCACTTCCTGAATTTTCGTCTTCGGTTTCAACTTTAGCCCGATTTTCGGTCTTAACTTAGACGACCTTGGAACCATGACCGGTCTTACTCGGTTGCATTTCACTTCTTTTCACTTCTTTGTAAGAAAATTCTATACAACGACGAATAAAATCGTGTGTCATCAGATGCTCAGAGATTTTGACGTAATGACGACACAACCAGGTTAATGCACGTCGTATAACAGTTCAACACAAGGGAAAATTTAAATGGCGCAATGACACGCGAACAGCAAATCGCCAAATTTTCGGATGAAGACGAGATATAAGTACTTTTGAAGCGATTGATTTCCATGAAGTTATATTCGCCGCATGATTTTTGTAGTTAAATTTCTTCACAATATCGTACTTTGAACGTTTACGAGACAATATTTAATTATGGAATGTGAGCGTAATATGTATGACACTAAATTCTATACTTTCAACGGAGAAGTTCAACCCTGTTGGGATTTAGGGTTGGTTTACCGACTACGTAAACGGTAAACCAACCGTGTGACGCATTGACTAAGACCTGTGATGCAGGTTTCCATTCACCTGCTGATGTTTCACGGCTTTTTAAAAACAAATGTGACATCAGAATCCAGAAGACGTCAAAAGGCTTAGTTCGTGAAAAATAGTGTAAAATAACAAAGTACACGTTACTCATATTGTATGAAACCTGTATCATGTCATGGCGTACAAGCTTTCTGTAGATTTCGTAAAAAGTGAGTCTAAGATGAGTTTGGAGTATTTTTCTTTATGTTTGAAAGTTGACCAAAAAGACACGCCTTCGTGCTCGTCAAATCCGACATTACAGTCCCAAAATGCATTGCGTTGCCTTATTTGGGTATGATCTGATGACCTCGGAGAGGAGAAAGGTCGCTGAAAGCAAAACAGTGATGACTGATTTCGAAAGCACATCGCCGCCTCCATTAGCTCAAAGGATCCCCATTTTTTGAAGTAAGTTGTAGATTTATTTGTTTTTATGCTAGCTCAATTCTGGCCTAATCTACTTTTGTCTAGGATTTCATTTATGTTCATTTGTAACGGAAAACGTTTGATTAATGTCTTATTGTTCAGTGAGTGAAAATCGTGTCGCTCACCGATCGGGCGTATGGTCAGCATGAACACCAATATTTTGCCTAGAAATTTCAATGCATATAGTGACTGTACGTAGGATTTGCGTTGTCTAGTGTTTACTGCAGTGTAAATCAGGGTGATTGTTTACTGCATGAGACTGCGTATTCACCGTTTGTTAAATGACAGAGTAGTGCAAATGCAATTAGCTAAATCCCCAGTTGTTTGTGGTGGGAAGAAATTGTAGGCCTCTGAATTCCTTTGGAAACCTTCATTGAATCTTCTTGTTTACAGATTCAAAAATTCCCAAAACTTTCTGACCCAGGGGTTTATGGATTTCTGGGACGAAATGTACTCAGTGCATTTTGGTTTTCAGATGGCCATGTTTACATTGACCTACTGCAATGATTTCACCTACTTTTTAATTACATTAAATCTATGTCATAATAATCACACTGCTATTTACAGTAATTCCAACCAATTTCACGGTGGTCCACTGACTCAGAGTTTTTTAAACAAACTTTAAAAAATGGGAGGAGTAACTTTCTTATGCTGAATTTTGATTTCTTTTGAACCTAAAGCACAGTTTATCTGTTAAGATCTCAAAATCTGTCAATTCCAGTCACCTGCTACTTTACATTGTCAGTACATGGAAAGATGTGATGAAGTTAAGTCAAAGACAAATCTGTTCCAACGACTGGTGATAAATATATAATTGACCCAATTCCTCACCTAGTGTTAATTTTCTATATGAATCATGATGAACGTTCAGTCCAAATAACATTCTAAACGTTTTATTTTATTGAGCATCATCATATCTAATTAATTATGCTTTTCTTCAAAGTATGTTACACATTTTCAATGACTATTAGTACAAGCACTTAGCAATTTACGTGTTTGTACAAAACTGTGGTTTGCAATTAACTTTTTTATTGAGCTGACCTCCACTTTTACATCTGACAACAATGAAAAATCAGTGATGTATCGACTCATGGAAGGATACAAAGTTACATAACGCATGGAATAGGAGGTCATGCCATTTCAGCAACATAACATAACGCCCCAACTTCCAGCAAATTGGGCTTAGCATCTGAAATTGCAGCCAACATTAATAGAAAATATTTTTCTACAGTCCTCGGTGCATGTAATTATCATTTCAGACGAGAAAATAACAGAACGTCGAGGTACTGCCATAGTTCATGACAGCATTATTCATTGACTCCAACATCAGCTGTTGCACAGGTTCACTCGCACAGAACTTTTCTAATAGTTCAGGTGTGGTTAGGGAACAAAGAGCTGTCAAAAGTAGCATGTTATTGAACCAACGATTGTAGCAGGTGCTGAAAGTGATTCTCAAGTCACGGGTTTATAGCACTGGCTGAACATAGAACAGACATTACCCTGCACGTTTTGTTTGAATGGACTTGTGGGTATACAGTCAAGATTAATAAAGTGATTAACTCGAACTAGTGTCCAGTCTACCATTGCATCAAAAAGCTATTAGCATCGATCAGTGAAAACCTGCGCCCACCTATCGGTAAAACGTAACAAGAGCTTAGACCAATAGACTGGGGCTGAGAACTCGTTAATGGCATGCAGTCGCAAACAATTTTTACACAGATTATTATTACGTCATGTTTGAAGCATTTCCTTTGGTTTGGAAATTACATCCAATATTAAGCATGGCTTTTGATGACCTTCAAGACTCTATGTGAATAATGACCGAATAGGCAAGTGTGACATATTTCGGAGAAGGTGGTAGAAAGAGAGTACTGAGCCTTGAACAGAAGAAGAAATTCGAACAACACTGACATTTTTGCAAGACACGTTGATGAAATTAGAGAGGGAAAGGAGGATGTCATAAAGACAATGAATTTGCTATCGTCCACAACTGAGTGCGCATCAGCTGTATCATGAAACCTGTGGAATCCACCGAAACCTGTGGACAACGTGTCGTCATAGTCTCCATCGCGCTACCAATTGACGCTATCTCCTGCAACATCCTCCCCACCAAAGTCTTCATCTTCAAATCCCACATCGCTAATATCCACATCCTCAAGGATACTTTGTGGACTGCAACAAGAGAAAGCGTGATGATCTTGGTCAGTAGAATTTCAAAAAGGACATAACACCTTGTCCCTATAACGAGGTTGAACTACTAAGTAACAGGGCTCGCATTATGTGCACTGGAGAACGGTTAAACCCTGTTCGTTCAGAATTCAAATGTTTTCTGCATATAATGTTTGATGGCGCCTCACGGTGCTTTCATAAGTTAGTTTGCGGGACCTGATGGTTACTAGTGTGAAGAGATTCTTCTGTCCTGTCAGGGCCTCAAACCCGAGACCCATTGTTGTCCAAGCAGGCTCTCAAGTACACCGAGCTATTAGGACCAAAAGTCAGTAGAAGACATATTCCCACCATATATATTAACACTGTCAGTACTCATCCATGTCATCGCATGCTAAATTCTCAGAAACCTCAATCGTTAGCCTGTCATATAGAAATCCTCTTGCTTAAACTGATTAGCATTGGTCAGTCTGTATTCATTGGATTTCAGCACATATCGCCTAACCACGATTAAGGTATGATATATATATAATCCGAACCATGTACGACATTGTCTTCATACTTATAACTCAGAAAACAGACTTTCTATCCAGAACACACACTCATGACATGATGTCAAATAAAATACCTCCACAAATTTTATGGATATTGTATGCTACTGATAAAGACTCCTCGAAATCTCAACGATTTCAGCGTTGTTTTCAAATATAAACTGTTGAGTTGTGCAGCAATCAACTTCAAAAAGGAAAAATGTCAAATTCGGTGCAAAGAAATGAAGCTGCAAAAGCAATCAGTGATTTCCACTCTGCCCACATTATATTTGAATAAGTTAGGAATATCAACTTGTCGCGTTAAAAACACAAATGTGACAAGATTAGTCGCAGGATTACCTATAAGACCACACTTAGTAGGTGGTACTTGCTCAAAAGGACCCACAAAACTGCTGCTCATCTGCTTTTTGATGCATTCTTTTTAGGTACATCTCTGCATATCACAAATATGTAAAATGCATATATACAGAGTACGTAAAATTCAGTCATGCTTAGGAGAGAAGCTGTGCACACCATTCCATGACCATACCAGACGTAGAAAAATTCATTTTATGGAAATATACTATGCATATTACATGCTCAAAATATTTCACGAAAAATATTCAATTATCAGTTACAACACTAATATTATTTTTTTGTAAATAATTTGTTATCAATATAATTTATGAGCACTGACTGGGCCCGTTCCAACAAAACTGATTTAGCTAAGACAAATCTTAAATTTTAGTAAATTTTAAAATAAAAGTTTAATTTATCTGAAAACCAATTCAAGAAAGAGATATTAAGTTTGACTTAAATGTTTGGCATAAGTTTTGTCTTAATTTTTACTAGATGTGGAAGTTTCAAAGTTTGGAAGTAAAACTTAACCCAAAAATGAACTTAATTTAATTTCTTGGAACAGGCCCCAGTACTTTCACATCACCCTTATAATGAATGGCTTGGATACATACTTCAAAGCTTCGTCGTCACAGGCAGAATCACTTGGCATAGCATTGATTCCAGAAAGTTCAAGCCCACTGAAAAATAGACCATTGCCATAATCACATTTAAGTAAAAAAGAAAGTTATTTGAGTTCAACATTTGTCAGCAACTATAACAGTCATACGTACAAACTTCCAGTCATACGCACGAGCTTCAAGTCTTCTACAGGAACTTCAAGTCATACGCACAAGCTACTGCATCATTCGTAAGAAGACTTTATTCATACATACGAACCACAACATGATGTGTACACTTAAAAAGTTATGCACACGAACTAACAAATCAAGCATACGAACAAAATCCAGACATTACAAATAATATGAAAGAACATAGTTTATGTATAGATACATTTAATGTTGCCATTTTGCTTAGTGCTGGGCTCGTTGGGAAACAGTGACGACCACCAAGTTCAGTAATATTTCAAACAATGGCAAGGTGTAATGATTTGGTTTAAATTTGTGACTCTCACAAAAACTGTGTTTTCAACTACGACAAATGTCCATGCTATGTATTGCCGCAGCCACAAGTACTAGTAGTTGAAGATATAAGTCGACTACACACATTCACTGAAAAATTATTACTAGAATACCTGGGAACAAACTGGGGAGATGCAGGTGTTGCAGATACAGCTTTTGGTTTAGACTCCGTGGACATTGTTACCACTTCGTGGGTAAAGATATCAAAGCATACAGCTGGTACAATTAGCCATGAATCACTGTCACAAACATTGTGAGTACAGTTCAATAATTATTTTGCTGTGGATTGGAAATCGATCAACAAACGTGTGTGCTTTAACTTTGTAAGCCTTTACAGGGCAGCGAAACTGTGATTGTTTAGAATAGACATCACATGCGGAACTTACCAGAGAAAACACAAGCACCTTTCAAGAAGGTAGGCTATTGATCTCTGGTTATAATACGACTTTACGTCAAAATACATGCGCATAGGTCTGCAGTGATATGAGGTACAACAAGGCAAATAAGGCTACCAACCCATGAGACATGACTTTACCTACTATGTAAGTGTTAAATGTACCGTTAGTGTAAAATTCATGGCTTTCCAGTGAAACAAAACCACCACCTTAACTGAGTTAGCACAGCGGGCACAAATTGTCTTATAGAGGGCAACAGGAAGCAAATCATGTCCCGCACCTACTAAACCATCAAATAGATAGACATGTTAGGAGGCTCTTGGTGTCTTTAGTTCGTTTTAACTCAAACAAATATTTTGCTAATGAAGATTTCTTTTCAATATGTTTCTTGGTTTGTCAACAATATCATTTCTATGAGAGGTGCAACCCTGGCGGCCACGTTTCAAGCGCTAGAGAATTCTGGTGGATCACCAGTGTACATGTAGTGCGTTAGGGATTGGTTTACTCCTTCACAGAGGTCGACCTCGATGTGATTTGAAAATGCTTTATCAGTGATGCAATCAAAACCGAAATGGGTCAATTCCCAGAACTGGTTAGTACATGACTTTGTTAGCTGAATGTAGGACAGTTAGAAAAAACTCAATGTCGGAGTACAGTATTTGTTCAAGCTGGGAAGAGTTAGACATCAACGACCTCCTAGGGTATCCCTCTAGGCGCAAAAGCAACTTGACTTTGATGGTTTAATCAGTATGGTACAATTTGTCACAAAACTTCCGGTATGTGAAGGGCCTGTGCGACAACTACTGTCTCCCCTGCGGACAGTTGGGTCGGTGGTACTATCTTGAAGTAACACGGCTTCGAAATTTCTGTTGGCGTTTCAAGAAATCAACCGCAAGCAAGCAATCAATATATGGTGGCAAGTAGGTGTAATTTTTATATTTTTTTGCAAACAAAATAATTACAAGCAAGTTTTCATATTATTTAAGATCATTCCATACCAAAGTTTATTCATCTTCCTAAAGTTGTGTTGTCGCATTTCCCACAAAACAAATCAACGTTTTTGTTCTAGGGCGAAAGTTAGGTCACTAGCCAAATGAGGAGGATCTATAGCTAATGTCAATACAGACAATGAAGCTCATGAATAGGTCACTAACCAAATGAGGATCCATACAATGTCAACAAACAATGAAACTCGATGAATTTTTGTCTGAATTTAACTTTCTCACGAATAATTTTCCCAGTGAGTTCTCGGACCACTATTTTATCGGTTCGAGGTGATGTTAATGCCGGGGACACCATGCCCCAGTAACTACCGAGGTATATAGTCTAAGCAGGACAAAACAAATTATTACTTACTAGTAGTAGTACGCACTTCACTTCTGAGAGATTACCAGTGATTGTACTATGTGCCCAAATCAATGTGTCAACTTTTAAATACTTTCAGTTGCACATCTTTCATTCTTTTCTTTCTGTCTGAGTCGTTGAGTTTAGGTAAAAGTCCTCTTATCTTGTGCACTTTCTCGCAGTCAGCCATCTTGTCTCTTCGTGTCTTGTAAATTCCTGCGATTGTTTAAAGCAGCAGATGTGTAGTGTCTTTGGGTAATTAGTTCAGATCAGGCATATGATCAAATCTCCAGAAATGGCAGGTCACACTTGCAGGCACAAAGCACATACATAGCACAGTTATGTCCAGGCATAATAATCCCAAGAAACATGAAGAAGTGCCCAGAGCACAATACATTCAAGACATAGCCGCTCGAGATCCAAGTCGGATGTTACCGAGTACAGTATGTACAGAACCAATCATTAGCTTCATCACGGCAAGAGGTATGAAGCACATCGGGTGGCAAAGTAGTCATTCTACAGCACTGTACCGGTACTATCATATATCTTGTCACGGAGTCAGCTGTTTTCAAATGACTATTAGCGCATGCGCGCATTTATCATAAGTGGGAGGGAGATTAGAAATCTACTGTGGTTACCACAATGTTTTTTCTTCATACTTCTTTCAAAATCCCTGAATTGTGCGATTTCTTCTGGAAATTCCCTCACAAGGGAAAGTAGATAACTCGGTAGTAGAGGTTGGAAGAAGGTACTTTTGTTAGGGATTGTTTAAAACATACTTTTTCACGAATTTTCGCTGTCCATGCCATTTTAAAAGACTAGTTGGGGGCGCAGTTGTATAGCAGTGGTTTGTGATCAAGAAGATCCCGAGCTTTAACAGCGATGAGGTCTGCATTGTTTTTCCAAAAAAATTAAAAATAAATAAAAAACGCTACCATAGCAGCGGTCAATATGAAGGTATGAGCGGTCAATGTGGAGAAATCTGAGTTTATGACTTCATAAACTATTCAGATCATGTAATAATCGCAATTATTCTTGGTTTACAGACTGGGATGGAGGAGATCCAAGTCAAAATGAGACCGATGAGCAATGTGGCTGTTTGAAAGCAGATGGAACTTGGGAAGGCAAATCTTGCGTCTCTAACCAAAAGAGTTATGTTTGTAAATTCAGAAGTAAGAAATTAGCGGAAATATTCAAGCTTGTGTATTTATCTCACGAAAGCAGACCTACAGCTCACACTGGAGTAAAATGTAACGCTGAACTTTGCGCAATGCACGCGTTACATCTCCAATGTTTCCGTCATTTTTCAAGTTCATTGCAGGACAGTTTTCTGCTTGTAAACATCCGATCACGTCATAGGTAACTTGTGAGCATGTAACATTAATCATTTGTGTTTAGAGGATAAAGTTCAATTCAGCGTAACCGGGGAATGCGTGCCTTGATACTCCGTAAAATGTAACAACTGTTACATTTTACGTTGCTAAACCTCTCCTAGAATGTAACAAGTTGTTACGTTTTACTTAGTTGTTACATTTCACGGCGAACGCTCATGCGAAAAATCTACTATTGTTACATTTTAAGAAACCCAAGTCATATTGCAAAAAATGACCAAAATCAAAAAATTTGTATACCTACCGGCCTAGAGAGTGGGCTCGAACAAAAAGTGACCCATTTAGAGACTAATTTGTGTAAAACTTCACTTTTTCGCACAATTCTGTTCCAGAAATTCAGGAAAGCCACCTTTTAGATATAGTTTTGTCTAAAATGGCGCCATTTTGGAGAGTATTTTTTCTGTGAAAAAACACCCTTTTCGTATACATCTTCTACAGGAATGAGCTGATACGATATGAATTTGGCTACCTTTTATTATTTTTATTAGTATTACATTACTATCATTACTGTTACTACTATTAATACTATTACTACTATCATTGGTATTATCGTTATCGTTATTATTATTACTATTATTATTAATATTTTAAATTTATTTATTGAGGACACAATATATGTTTAGAAAAGCGATAATACGATTTTAAAATCATCTCATTAATGGTTCAGTGTTGTCATCGGGCTTTCCATAGTAGACGGCGAGTGCTGTTCCAAAGGGATTTTAAAGGGGCTCCTGTGTTCAGCTTTAAAGATATTGTGAGGAACGTCTTGACAGCTGTGGATACAGAGTAGACCTACGTTTTGGAAACGAGAAGGCTGAGATTTAAAATCTTGTTTAGGCGTGCACCAACTTCAAAACTTGATTATTTCTGAACTATCGGCACGCACTGTATTATTTGTAAATATAATTATATCCATCTGTAGTTTGCCATGAAGAACTGGATTCAGACTGCAATATTGTCTCTGAATTGTTGAAAACATTCCTTTTCAAAGAACTGGGGATAGTTTCACGATGATGTGTAAGTTCAAAAATTGCGTTAAGTTGAACTCTGGAAACAGACAATTTTCGATAACTAACGATTAGTCGGCTGCGGTCACCGGGCCATTAGAATAGCTGGTAACGGACAGACAAAACACGCAACGATTTTATGAGGAATGGGCCCCAACATTCTTAGAAAGGCACAGTGATTTAACAGAATGATTTGATCTAGGTTTGATTGAAAGTGGATTGCAAGGAGCAAAAACCGCCAACGTCGAAGTCAGCAATGTTTAATGTGAGCATTTAATGCAATGCATCAAAAGGATTAATATACCAAATTCCCTTATCTGCGAGCTGCAACACAAAAATGGCGCCTCATGAGACACGTGACTTCACGTCCAATGATAATAAAATGTCCAATCGTTGTCCTTATTTACATGAACTTTGAACTAACGACCACTGGCAAAATAGCAATTTTAATTCACATTTTATCTTAAAAGACAATGGAAAGAGAAAGTGCATCTTTTAATAGTTCGAAAGGCCGACAGTCAGCTTTTTTGGACAATTGGCCCTTTAAATTTTTGACCTAGAACATGTTTGAGCAAAATGATCCTGTCCCTTCAGAGTGCAAAATATTATCTATTTTCCCAGCTAGGCATCCCATTTTTACGTATACACGTCACGGTTTGACCTGTTGTTACCACCGCTATTTCAGAGAAGCTTGACATCATAGGAACAATGACATTTCTTTCGTTACTATGCCGCCACGTTTTTAAGCTAAGGGCTCGTCCTTCTCAAAGGCGATATTTTGCTGTTGCTTATGAAAAATCTGTCAACCTGCCGGCAAATAAATGCATGCTTTTATTTCCTTCCATCACAATTCCTTTAAGAAATTGTCATTCGTAACTAAGGTGGTAGACAGCACGCGCCGGCACAGAAACTTTGGTTTTGCTCCTTTTGTGTGAAGCAGAGCAATTGCTGCATTACCGATGACTCCAAGGCAATAAAACATTGGCCGAAATAAACCAAACTATCGTGGTCTAAAACTGGTGTTTTTTATTAAAATTGGCTTCCGAAATTGAATTCTCCATGAAAAATTTTGTTATTGTCGTTCGTTCCCGAAGAAATACGATAAATATTAGCCAAATACGATGTCATTGTTGTTGTTATCAAGGGGAGTGTGTTTACTGTAATGTCGGATACACTATTGGTTTTTGAGCGCCAACAGAAGATTGCAAGAACGCTTTAACGATAAAAAACTGGTTACCTGATCTTGGAAACTCCTTTCGTGTGGAGTTGAGGTTGTACGCTGTACATTTTTGACGATAGCATAAAACTACTCATGTTAAAAAACACATGGAAAGTGCACACATCTATAAGGTCGACCTGGCACATTTGATAGAATTTCATTCACACAATACGAGATAGAAGGCGTTAAGTGTGTCAACAGTTTTCCTCCGTTTGACAAATACCTTGCAAACTCATGAAATATGACGTCACTTTCGTGAAATAGAACAATGGTACATTCTCATTTGTCGCATATGTATTCGACGTAAATTGTAACAGTTACATAAAAAAAACATTTTACGAAATTGTCACCATCTTACTGCGCATCAGTGCCGTAAGAGTCTTTCGCGCAATGTATTTTGCTGATTGTGCTTGCAGTGCGTCGGCGCCACGCGTGAGGCGTAGCGTATTGCCGTGCCTTTAGGCCCATTGGCCTATATCCAAATTAATGCCCTTTTCGCGGCCTTTTTTAACACAAGTGATAAAATTTCTTGCCAAGAGAAAATTTTTGTCAGGAGAAAATTTAACGCCAGGAGACCACGTGACAATGACGATCCGCTGTGTCTCTGTGATAGTCTACAGCCTAGCGTGTCCAAATGTACATTGTTGCACAGAAATTCAACCTCATTGTCACGATAATATGTGTCAAATTAAATATTGATTATTAAAGTAATTAGTAAGAATAGACACATTTTAAGTTGCCCAAAATTTGTGCATGTATACTTTTAAATCATTGGATCAAACTTGTTGACATGTACTTTAACGTCAAAATCTTTTGTAAATGGTGTTTACAACTTTGGGTTACGGGGGCCACCATCTTGAAGCAGAGTGCAGCTACAGCAGAGAAAGTGGCCTTTTTGATTCTCAGCATGTTCACAAATACAACAAAAAATACATTCACTTGGCTTACATACAATACCTAACTAAAAAATGCCCTCAAGCCTGGCCTACTCCTAGATTTCAGTCTAACTGTTCAGTGCCACCTTAACCAGCAGGAAGTTAACAAAGAGCTCGTCACTTGCATCGTGGGTAGTTAGATACCTGAAGTGTTGCGTCACCAGCCGGAGACTGTGACCAGCAAGAAGAATCGCGGGTAGAAGAAATTGCCTGCAAGTGTTGCATCACCAGAGACGGTGACCAGCAAGTACACTGTCGCTCTACAGTGTGTGTAGTTCGAAGATTCACCAAAAGGACATACATCCAACAAGTGGAGAGTCCTAGCTTGGATAGCAGATAAGACGTTTGATTACTTTGGTTGATTGATTGAAGTAATTTTTAAAGAGGGCGCTAGCGTAGTTACTCTTCTTTGTAGTTGATTACTTAATTAACAGCAGGTTTCACTTGTTTAATTAGGGGTTATCATATAATAAAATAATTACTGGGTTTGATTATTCACTTTCCATCTACGCACAATATCAAAGCATGGCTACCTTTCTAACAAACTCACAATCAATATCTGACAATGTGTCTGTCATCGGCGAGACGTTGTGTACCTATTGCGCATAGACAGATTTAGGGGGGTCAGGGGGTCCGTTCCCCCTCCCCGTTGGCTGCCGCAAGCAAAATGAATCAGCAACAGCATGAAGCGTGCTGAAGTATTGAGCTCAGCAACTAGGGTCCCATTTTTTTAGTCCACCAATGGTTTTCCAAACAGAAGGTCCATATAGTTGGCCCCTGCAACCTGCGGGCCGGCTGTGCCCATACAACTGCGCTTTGCCCAATTACCTAGGCAAAATGTTGGGTCCCCTTCACGATATCTTAGATCCACCACTGTTACATCATTCCTTTGAGGTGTTACGTGCTTGTGGATGGTCACGTGGTCTCCTGGCATGAAATTTTCCTTACGTCAAATTTTCCTGAATAAGAAATTTTCCTGAGGTGTGAAGTTTTCATGACGTGTGAAATCTTCATGACGTAATAAATTTTGAGTACTAGCGTGATGATTTTTTGGTCCTGACGTGTTACGTTTTCGTCCTGACGTGATAAATTAGACATCCTGGCTCATAAATTTTGGGTTTTGAGTGTATTTTTGTTGCCGCAAAGAATTTAATTCTCGAATAAAATAGCTGTGTCCTAGATTTTTTTCTGCTATGGCTTTCCATAGTCAGCCTTCGTTGATAAAACATTCTATTTATTAGTGCCATCATTGTGCATCACACAAGACTGCCACCCTATATTCCTTGGTATACCAAACTCGTTTGTTTTTAAGTCCATGTCACAACTAACTGATTTTTTGCACTGCAGAGAGCTTTTTTACTTACGGTGAAAATGGATACCTGTTCCTAAACAAAGTAAGGGGAAGTTACAATTACGCAGATGCCCAGACGCATTGTCGGTCGTTCAATGGGGAGGTGGTGGTACCTATTGATGACGCGGAAAACAGATGGATCACGGAAACGGTAATGTGGTCATAGTAATTTGCATTCACCCTGAATTTTGGATTTCCTTTTGATCATTTTGATTTACATATGTATTTCGGAATGCTACGTTTATTGTGTATCTACAGTAAATTTCCATATTCGTAAAAAATACAGTGCTGGAATTTTCATTTCTCGGGAAGCATTGAGGTATAACTTACTGTTTTGCAATTTGTGGCATGTTTGACAAAGTATGCGTTAGCTAATAAAATTCTGCAACGAAACGTGTCACTTAAAATTACTAGCATTTTTACACATTGAATGTAAGTAAGAGTTCATTGTGTTTAATAGGCTTCGTCACTTGGAATTGCCTTCTCCATATGGATTGGAGTTGATGACCAGGCAAACGAAGGAACATTTGTAGTCACAAGAAGTGGTGATCCACCGACGTACACAAGTAAGAAGATTATGTTGTAAAATACATGTCTGTATTGCCTCCCTAGACACTCGTCCAGCAATTTCGGTGAAATCTCTGCTTAGGGAAAGTAGACAGTGAGTTCTGTCCCATATTTCAACATTTCAACCTCTCCGACCAATCAGTTGGCAGTGGCAGCCATTTTGCTTGTAACCCTGATAGCATGAGGTCCGGATCATTCTCGCGAAACACTTTAATTCACGTGATTTTGTGTGATTTTGTTTTTTGTTAGTTGCTTGCGTATGCATAAAGTACCTCTGGCATCATGCGCCACATGTAGTGTACATGCATGTATGCGTCCACTTAACAATTAGTAGCAAAAAGTCCTGCGTTCAGAAAACGCGCTTCTTTTTAAAAGTAACGTTTCCTTCGATGCGTTTCCTTTAAAAGGGCAGAAATCCAATGAAACTCTAACTCACTTCTAATTTAATCAGTAAACAATCTTTTTAAAGCGTGTTGAAATTTTAGATTGTTTATTGATGTACCTAAACATCAGTAGGGGGGAAGTTTTTTTCAAGAATTGTGAGCAGGTCCTTTTGTGACCGTGATTCGGAAAATGTGGGCGAAAAATGGCGTGTTTCGTCAATGGAGATTTATCGAGACTGGGATCGAAACGCATTTGACACTGGGAATCGCGAAAAGGTCAAAACAACAGGAAATGGGAATGGGACCCCTCTTTCCCTCTCTCTGAACAGGTTAATGGTGATTCTATTATCATCGGATATCCGTAGATCCGTGAATAAGGCTGTTATCTCGGTAAAATAGTTTAAACCCGCTACAAATTATCTTAGTGAGGTAATTTCTATAAATTATTTCTAGATTGGGATGTGCTCAGAATAACTTCGATACAGCATCATTGAGTGCATGTGAAGATGGAGCGGAAGACCAAATTTCTGTCTAGTCTTCAGACGCTTTTCATGTAACAGACCCCTGTATTCAAAACATTAATTTTCCTTACAGATGTACTCTTTCCAATTATGTTCATTTTTGGCCATGACGGTCAAGGTTTTATAAAATTCCATCTTTATTACATGTGCTCGACGTTTCACAACTTCCACAGAGCTGTATTATTAAGAGAATGAATTCACACAACATGCGAAACATACGGCGGGTAAATTACTGAGGCTATGTGAATAGCTGGATGTCATAGAATGACGACTTTCTATTGAGTTGGGGTTTGTGTGGAAGTAACGAAACATACCTTTTGCCTAAAGTAATCATCCCCTGTTGCATTCACGTGACCTTCACAAGTATTTGCAGTTAAAATTATATAAATCAGCTGTTAAATAACGCCTGCACGCAATCCTCTTTTAAATGTTCTTCTGATTGTTGCTTGACCCCATGTCGTATCAAGGTAGTACAATTCAACTTTCCCAATAGAGAAACAGAATCTAAGCATGATTAGACATGTTATTATTCGATCGGGAGTGTGTGGCTACACTTCCACGATGCCGCTGCAACAATCACAAAAAATCGTGTACTGTTCTAACGGACATCAGAAGATGGCCGTTGACATTGGTAAATTAACTGAAATCGATGGTCAATCGAAGTCAACGGCCAATGCTCGCCGGCAGAAATCAATCAGCATTACCCAATGATCTGTCGACGTTCTGTGATATTCTGCCGGATATTGAAAATTTTTAACTTTGGTCAATCGTTCACCGATTAATGCCGTCGTCCTCGATAGGCTCCTTCTCCATGGGATAATGGCGCGACTGTCGCCTGATTTGGCCATTTATCGCTTGCTGCGAATTCACAGTATCTGTGCCGTCGGAGTTCTGAGTTCTGTCTCTACGCCTAGAAAAGGCTTGTAGCCAGGGGAAGTGGCGGNAACATACCTTTTGCCTAAAGTAATCATCCCCTGTTGCATTCACGTGACCTTCACAAGTATTTGCAGTTAAAATTATATAAATCAGCTGTTAAATAACGCCTGCACGCAATCCTCTTTTAAATGTTCTTCTGATTGTTGCTTGACCCCATGTCTTATCAAAGTAGTACAATTCAACTTTCCCAATAGAGAAACAGAATCTAAGCATGATTAGACATGTTATTATTCGATCGGGAGTGTGTGGCTACACTTCCACGATGCCGCTGCAACAATCACAAAAAATCGTGTACTGTTCTAACGGACATCGGAAGATGGCCGTTGACGTTGGTAAATTAACTGAAATCGATGGTCAATCGAAGTCAACGGCCAATGCTCGCCGGCAGAAATCAATCAGCATTACCCAATGATCTGTCGACGTTCTGTGATATTCTGCCGGATATTGAACATTTTTAACTTTGGTCAATCGTTCACCGATTAATGCCGTCGTCCTCGATAGGCTCCTTCTCCATGAGATAATGGCGCGACTGTCGCCTGATTTGGCCATTTATCGCTTGCTGCGAATTCACAGTATCTGTGCCGTCGGAGTTCTGAGTTCTGTCTCTACGCCTAGAAAAGGCTTGTAGCCAGGGGAAGTGGCGGGTGCAGACGCACCTTTTCCCACTGGCAGTTAGGCCCGCTCATGACACCGCGAACGGGCAGTTTAGGTCCTCCTCAATCTGAGTCAGAACAATGTTCGTTTTTAAACTACTCAAAAATTAAGTTTACCATATGTTTCTGCTTTTAAATTCTAAGATAATGAGAAAATGTTCATAATTACTTCTTCCATGTGGTCATACCTTTCTCAGACGTCTGCCAATTTGCACAAACGTAAGAGTCAATTTGATTAATAAGTTAAGGATTTTTGTCCTACGTGAGAGAACTGGTTTTAAGAAAGACACGAATCAAAAATGACTGTAAAAATGACAGATTTGAGCAGTGCCGGTTCACGATTTCACAGAGGATCGTGAGCTTTAAAAGGATCTTTCAGGACACCGTTTATGTGGATCAAATTAATATAAAGCTCATTTGTGCTTGAAACTGTCGACCTGATAAGCAAATTTCTGTACCAGTCTTATCAACTAATAATGATTTTAAACAGTCGAATAGTAGCAACATTAAACCCGATTTTCTGTCAAAAAACGTTATGTTATTGGTCTGAAATTGTTCCTTTGTCAAACTGGGGATAGTTTCAGGGCTTCATTTCGTTTTTTTTTTTCAAACTAGACGTGACTTGAAAAATAATGAGCTTGGTCTGAAAAAAATAGAACTCTCCGTTCTTCTCGAGCTTAGAGATCACTTCAACACTGTTAGTAAGTGGACCATGAGCTTTAGGGGAATTTTCAGGAGTACTGCCACCTGGCAATTTACATTTTTCTAAATAAAGTATTTCTAATTAATAATTTGAAAAAAATCCACACTTTTTAAAACTTGTACGTTTTTCGTAAGAACAACTTAATGGATTTAATTTCTGCAAATGTTTACCAACATATTGCGTTTTAAGTAACAGCATTAAAGGAGAATGCCACCCGATTTAATTAGTTTTTTTTACCGTCTTAATCGGTCTATATCCACATCGCCACTTAAATGGTCGACCTTACCTTGCCGAGAGGTGTCGCGTGAGAAACGACGCAGCGACGTCAGTGGTTCGTCTGCAAAGTTAATGCCGCTACATTGCGGTGCATCGTTCCCGCTTGTCCGAACTATGAAGCTGCGAAGAAAGCGGGTATATCGTTTTTTCGACTTCCTGGAGAGCCCGAAATGCTTAGGAAGTGGCTCGCGGTAGCAAAGAATGAAAGGTACGCTGTTAATAGCAAGTATGAGGCCGTGAATCATTCTCTCCGTGTCTGTGGCCGCCATTTCGTTGACAGTGATTTCTCTGACGAATTCCGGCTTACCAAAGAACTATCCATGCATTTCGTTGTCTGTGCATGTTCACGGCGCCTCTGTAGTATTTCTTGATTAGTGTATTCCGGTTCGAACAGATAGCCTGTGAAACCTAACGTTCCGAGCAGTGAAGTCGTTGTCGGGTGAGCTCTTGACTAAGTCGGTATTGGCGCCGGGCGAGTTGCCATGTATTCTGCGTTCTGTTTCAAAGTGAATCATTCTCATCCTAACTAATGCTTATATCAAAGTGAAACAAAATCTGTTTCATTAGATGCAATTGGTAATGCCTTTGCAGTATTCGTGAGTGGAAATGCTGAGAAGCCAGCAATGAATAAACCACTGGTGTTACCGGCTTTTGATGTCGGCAATAAAGGTAATTGACCGGGTACCGAGGCCGTGTGAGCGCATGCTAATTCAGTGTTTGCTGACAGAAAACTGCTGTGAAACAATTACTCGATTTTATATGCTGTGGTCACATGTTAATGCAATCTTTATACAAATACATTATTCAAATCATTGTTAATGTACAACCGTTGCCCTGACGGTCTGTAGAAAGGGAACCCGACTTCGCGGCCCCCGACAAGCAAGTAGATTTTCAGTTTCGTGGCTAATTCACGTAATTAATTCGGTGCACATTATTTCTTTGACTCACTATTAGTCTTTTCGGGAATGGAGGTTTAGTTTCCAACTCAAGCTGGTTTATGTTCGTGCCAGTCCCGGCAGCCGCGAGGGGCCTGATAGGGTTCCGAGCCACTGGCCGGGATAACAAGCGTTCTGTGTGTTTAGAAATTAAAAAATCACAAGATCTAGATTCTCTTGTCTGTATTTCACGGAAGAATACTTCGAATTTATCTCCGAACAGACCCCAAACTCCTGCTACGGACCTTGGTAAATTGGCCTGCCGAACTTTGTGGGCTACGGTGTGTCCAAATACCAATAAATCCGCAACAGCGAAATAAACAACATGTTTTTGCAAGAACTCGGTGTATTTTTAAGGGTTTTACATCGAAGTTTGATGATTAATTGGTGTTAAACGATGACTTCAAGCGATAAGCTGACATCAATAACCAGTGTTGTGAACTGCTGAACAGACTGCGTGTGAAACCAATGACGTCATTGGATAATTTCAACACCTCCGTCTGCCGTCAGATGTCAGGTAACGCGAACGAACGTGCCGTTATCGAGTAGAGCTACTCGATCTAAATTGATACAAAATAGGTTGTTTTTTGGGTGGCATGCTCCTTTAACCAATCACTGGTACCCTTGGTAGATTCCTAGTGTACAGCTACCTCGAGTACCACAATAACAAATTCTTGGCTGGTAAGCTAAAAGTACCATTAAAACTATCTAGCCAAAGTTAGGAATGTTTTCCATCTTTTAAGATCAGATTTAAAAATTTGGTCGTGACAAGGCAATCCATGAAAATATTGCTAGCATGCAAAACATGGTCAGAATATTTTTCGCAGTTTCCAGGGTCTTGAAAAAAACATTCAACTTGTTGAGGATTTAATCAATCGTGTAGATTAGAATTACGAAAATTTGTGTATTATGCTCTGCTTAGTTTGAAAAAATGACGTCAGGGACGAAAGGGAATCATTTGAAAATAATTTCAGTTAAGCTGGCTTGCGCTAAAATTCATGTTGTACTGATTTGAACAAAAATGAAGACCAACGAGTATCTAACTTGTCTGCGAGCAATGTACTATAAATAATTTCATTGTTTTTTATCTCTACAACATAAATTACTGAAGGAACATACCCACCAGTGAGGAGAAATGAAACTATGTTTGGCATTTCTTATGTTTTCATAAAAAATTCCAACTATTCCATAACACATAATTGGTAGTTTATTTCAACAAGTGCCCAACGTAATAAATTTTGGTTGATATCACTTCTACAGTGTATCACATACGTTTATTTGTATTAAAGGCCTCCGGCCCAAAGTACAGTAATCATAAATTAAACACGCATATTTGCACACGCAGTCAACCCATTTAAGAGGTGTTCTCTTCTTTTAAGGGCAAAATGCACATACCAGTATTTAATAACAGACATATCTGGATTAGCTGGCAGGCGTTTACAGGATTCTTGAGTTCGGTGCTTCCACTGAAATTCTTGACTTAATTTCATTGAGGGGTATTCATCCTCTACAAGACCATCATTTCAAATCAAACATAATCGCATGTGACACCTGGATTCAACCACATCTCATAAAAACCGTATTTATCATTTTGACTAAAATTGACTAACAGAAGATACCCAAATATTTGTTCCGTTTCATTCTAAACCACCTAATTTGTCATAAGACGTTTTAGCGTATCTAGTATGTGGAATTTTCAACATCTGTAGCCAATATTTAACACATGTGACATAACACTTTGCATAGAGCGGATAAATTCCACAAGAGCAATTTTAAAGAATTTAACATAATGCTTTTAAGCCATTCATATTCTTTAAATGCCCAAATTTCGTCACCGTAGCACATAGTTGGCACAGCAATTTTATCACACAGTTCTCAAGTGATAGACTTCCGCGCTTCAGTTTTTAATTTTAGAGACAGACATACAAGCAGCTTTATAAACTTGACGTGCCAGATTCTTAGTTGCTTTGAACCAAACTAATGTTGGTGTAAAAAATAATCCAAGATATTATATTGAAAGGCAATCTCTACTAGTTGATTTCCATAATACCACTTCTCATACGCTCTGAGTGGCCCATTTCTAAAAGCAATGATCTTAGTTTTTTTCACGTTTAAATGCACGCCCCAAGAACAGCAATAATCATGAAGACAGTTAAACATACTTTGCAAATTTTAAAATGTGAGTGCTCGAGCACAGAACCGTGTCATCAGCATACAACAGCGATTTGACTTCCGTCACATCTTTATTGAGATAAATCCTTCTAATGTTTTGGGCATTATCTAGGACTTCCGTAAATTCGTTCAGATACATGATAAACAATAGTGGGCTGATCATACACCCTTATCTGGTGCCGACAGAACAGTCAAACAAGTCGGTTAACACTTCTCGAGTCCTTACACATGAACGTAATTTTCTGTACATATATTTCATAGACACTGGTTTTTAGTAATCTATATCATAGCAGCATGAGAGGAAGTCTGTCAAAAGCCTTCGAAAAGTTAGCCTTTATGAAACTCTAGAGTTCTGTTGGTACATGTTTTACCCTAACACTTGTCAAAACAACTTAAGCAAAATAAAACTGAAAACACACTTTGCCACAAACAACATCAGTTGTACAACTGAATATGAAAGGTGACAGTGGTTCATTAACCAAACTCATCGGCAAATTACTATTAAATGTCCAACTTTACATTCAAATAGGGCATCTAGGAATGAGATGAAAAACGTATTCATGGGACAGTTTTGAGCTCTCACTGTGAGCATAAAACTCCCGTCATGTGAGAATTGGTTACTTAATCATTTATTTGATGGCAATTCGGTATATTGAGAGGCAGTCATCAATTTAATCATTTATGCGCAGATTGGGGTGGAGGTGAACCAAACAATGTTGGAGGTTCTGAGGACTGCGTGACGTTAACTAATGCAGGAATTTGGAATGACATCCACTGCTCCAATGAATACAGTCTTGTATGTCAAATACCAGGTAAAGTACAGGTGTGCGCTCTCTGTAACAACACAGTAATAGCGTTTTTCATCTTTTGCCAAGCGACTGTGAGTTTTGTGTCTTTTAATTACCAGAATTTAAGAAAAAATCAAATAAACCAAACCAGAACAATAAGTATGGTACGTCTTTTTTCAAAAGCCACAAACGGTACGGGCGCAGTGTGGAATGAGGCAAAAGATTAGGTAATGTAACAGAAGGAAACGGTATATTTTGCATTGTGCACATCTCGGGTTTACTCATGTTCGCGGACTGGACGGCTGGTCGGTCGACTTCCTTGTCTATTCTTACCTAACGTTACATTATATAATTTGTCTCAATAAGCTTTATCCCACACTCATGAACGACCTACGCCCGTGATGTTCGAAACTTTTTGAAATAAGCTCGTATTTGTTTACATCAGTTTTATGCGCCTACATGTTCATGTGGGTGCTTGTTGCCCTCATCTCTGCCTGGCGTCCGCTGCTGTATCTTGTAAACGTCTTGTTTGCCGGCTCTTAATTGGCAGATGCGTTCCTATGAAGCTGATGACCGACAATAACGAGTTTCGGACCGATCAGACTACATTTCTGTCACTAGTGGCAATTTTAGTTATTTTAAGTTTGCCTCAGTGTCTTTGAAATTCTTTGATGAATTTTCAAGAAGTTTTGGAATAGACTTCTGTCATAGAGACTACCACGCTTTTACATTTTTGGACGGATTTGACGTATTCTGGGTTACCTGGTGGGACTTTTAAAGATTCTTGAGTATGTTTTTGACGTTTGCCCCTGTATCCGCCAAACCGCTCATTAAGGCTCATTATCAAAATCGGCGGATGTGTTTCTGATGAGAAGACCGTGGTTGACGTTGATTTGGCGCCCCTAACTTATGGCACTTTTTTGCGTCCGTGGCTGTATCTTTTCAACCCTATGGACGACCTTTGTGATGTAGTGGTGATTGTGTATTTTAGACATCATTGTTGAGTTCCTGACTCCTTTGCATGCGTGATCTTAATGAACTTTTTTAGTTATGAAATTTTTGAGTTTTTCCTCAGAAAATGTGACAATGACTGCCAACTGATGGCTCTGACTATAGCTGTAGTCCCCAGTAGTCATTTTAGTTTTTACGTTTGCCTCTGTATTCTTAGAGGTGTTGGGCGGATTTATATGAAATTTGGCAATTCGTTTTTGTGTTAGAAAAAACGACGATGTGGTTCTAATTTCTGACAAGTTAGACGCATTCTTTGTTAACTCAGTAATGGTCATTTTTACGATACTACAAACACCCCTAGAATCACACCGTTTGCGGTGCAGTCGGGCTTACATTTCAGCGCTTCGCATTGCTCTTGTATAATTTTTTATTGTTTTGGTCGGTAAAGGATACCTCCTTCTTCAACCAACAAAAACGGAAAAACATGTGTGAGGGCCAGTGTTATTAACAAAAAGGCGTCCCCCAGACACTCGCTGGTTCCCTGCTTGTCACTAGGTGGTAGAGAGCACGCAGGTATCATTTATTTTTGCGGCGTTTCTGATTAGCTGGTCGAATTCTCAATAGGTAGCGCTTTACGCAAATAAACTGGCATGGCTGATGGAGGAAGTGTAAATTTGGTCTGTTGTACAGAAAAACCGATGCTTAATTCATGTTCAAGAAATGTGAATCCCAGAAAATTGTGGTTGCGCCTTTTCGGGGTGCATCTTTCTACTGTTGTTCGACTTTTGTTTACGTTGCTGTCCTGTATTGACACAGCATAACACGCCGGTTAAATCGGCCAGATGTGTGTCTATTGTACGCTTCAAGCACGCGGCTATTAAACATTACTGCAGAAACGAAATAGTTGCTGTTGCGCTACTTGCATGACAAGGATAAAATTCGCACATAGTCCATCATTTTCTTTCTTTGTTGTAAAGCTAAGGATACATCAACCAGTGATAAAGCACGTGCTACTGCATGATACTTGGGTGCTCTCTACTCGCAAGGAACCAGCGAGTCCCCAGACAGAGCAACCATACGGGTTTCAGTAAGAAATTGAGAGCCTTGTCAAAAGTACAAACTGTGTCAACTGCAATCTAAATGGGACTCCTGAGCTGACAGCAGATCTTCACCGCACAAACTATGAATCTTTCCAATATCAGACAGGCTTCTATATTAGTTATTGTTGCCATTCATCACAAGCCATGAAGAAAATGGCGTCTGCTACTGCATATTGAAACAGGTAGTCTGAAGAAAATTCCTGACGACTTTTCAGTCAGCTACATTACGAAAGGAGATAATTCAGTGGAAAGAATCAAGAGAAGAGTCTTAACTTACTGTCTGCAAGGTTACATCCACGACATAAGAATTCATAGTGGCGAAAATGAAATAAATGTAAAGGTCCAGTGCTGGGGATCCATGCGCCAGCCAGAGAAGCCGCATGGCATACGCATGCAAATTGCTGGAAACGAGGTTTTAGATTCGTTTTGTTCTTGCAGTGTTGCTTAAGTGTTAGTAAACACTGGTAAAATTATTTCTCCTTTGTAACTCCAACTCACGAAAGAGAAAAACAGTGATTTGTAATGTAAAAACAGATACCAAGTGATTTAAAGTTACAATTAGTAATGTCCTTTTGATTTGTGATGGAAAAAGTAATCAATCACTTTTAAATAAGTTTCAGCAAACACTGTTAATGATAATTTTTTTTAAATTCTTAAACTAAATATTGTATTGCCCCGAGAAAATGGTCATTTGAAAACGAATTTAAACTAAAATTTTGTTTTTCCTTGGAGCGATAAAAAATAAGGGTCAATTGCTAAATATCTCGTTTTTAAAAGGAATAAAAATGTGACAAAATTAACGGGTGTAGCGAGGAATATCAGGTTCCAGCGCCAGAGGACTAATGGTGTGCCCCTCCCAGCAACAGCTGTGTGTCCTCGTGACCTCATGGGGCTCCTTTTGCTGACGCCCAGGGGTAGCTGCCACTCGATTCTTATCCGGCATAAAAGTGCCAAAAATGGCGCCGCTTGTGAAGAATGGCAACAAAGCGATAGCCACAGGCGCTTGGGTTTATCGCAAATGACGTCACTCATAATATATAAGAAAACATAAAGGTTGGACATTCGAAATCTGTTTGCTTAGAATTTTCTACTCAAATGTGCATGGAACTCCACGAAACTAGCATCGGACAACTCTTACAATACCTTCTTTCATTTGATCTCTTCAAGGCAAAAAGTATCCACATGTCCAATAACTTTACCGCTAACAGTTGGAGCTGCTCGCGCCAATTAGATCATGTGACTTGTTGTGAAGATAAACTACAAACTGGGGGTCTTTGTGGATGTGAAAGAATAAGAGACTAAAAACGTTTTTGTTATTTTCATCGATGCAGTTCTGTCGGGAACTTGGCTGTGGAAAGTTTTTCGCTCGGACGGTGGTGCGGAAATTAATTCTGTTTACCACCCTAGCTAAAATGTTTTCAAGGTTAGAATTAAGCAGGCAGAGCTTTCAACCTATGCATATTGTTTGAAGCGACTATTGTTTCAGTAGGCCAAATGTCATAGCATCGGGATCAAGCGCCTATGACACCAAACAAATTACTGGCGACTGAGCAGAAATACGTGTGTGTTAAAGATGAGCAGCTGTGACTTTCTAATAATATTCACAAGATGTTACAAAGTCGCAAGCTAGCATCAGCGGGAAAGAGTAAAGTCTAAAGACTTAGCCGTTTTGTTTTCAAACTTGCATCATAATTATCTGAACAAAAATTGGTCAAATCCTGTACCTGGGATCGCATTTGCGAGTAAAGCGACACGTGACTTGTTATTGCGTGCCATGCCTCATGTTAGCGGTAAGGCCCTTGGTCGAGTGGGAACCTTTTGTGGTTTAATACTGCTTCAAATTGACTGCGATCCCATTCTCTTTATTCTCGCAATTTGCAAGTAAAAAGCAGTCTTGTCGGTCCCGTTGCCTTGAGTAGGCAAAACCATAGATATACATGTGTTGGCAAGGACATCGTCCACCAAGACTCCATAGAACTGAACATAAAGTTCGGCAAAAACAAGACGCTGTGTTTCATATCCACTTTACTATATATATTACTCAATGTCATCATCAGGCGTATATAGAATACAGTCAGTGCACAGTTGCAATAACAAATGTATATTCTTACTTAAAACTAACTCGCTGTGACAAACAAAATTGAAAGTTCACAAATTCTTGTTTTTACCACTTTAGGTGGGTTTTGTAGTGTTTGGAGTTAAAGGTGGAGAAGATTTGACCATTTTCCACAATGTTTTGATTTTTTCGACAAACGCGTTTGATCCACTAAATTAAACCTGCATTTCGTCCTGTTTAGCCGGCTGAAAAACAAATTAGGCCTCATAGTCCCATCATATTGCTTTCCCTGGATTCCCCCTTTGTTACCAACAAGAACGTTGAAACCACCTGTGACTCAAGAAAAAGCTTCGGAGTTTACTGGGGTTTGCCAACCCTAAAATTGTACGTTTAGCCTCTTACTTCAGTTACCGGCTCGTTCGATCAGATTAGCGTGGCAATGATTTTTAAACCTCGGAGCCCTTTACTTAGGGATTCAATGTTGTTAGCTTAACTGCGCAAAATGCCGCTTCAACTATTCTATGTTCGAGAATCGTCTTTTATGCCAGCGATTCGTATAATTAGCATGGTGGGTTGTAATGTTTACAGCGTAATTTATTTTGCCGTTTATAGCTCAAAACCAAAATTGTCTGACAATTTGTGCGATTGGGAGTGTATACCGGTGCTCGTGGAAGTAAAAATACTTGCAACAGTAACATGGGTTCCTAGTATTCTGCAAGTGCCTTTTTTGATTTCTGGTGCTGTCAAAGAAAATGGAATTGTATTTGCAAAAACAGAATTGCGGCACATGAGAAAAGAGTTGCAGCTCATTAGCAAAGAAACAGCAAAGAACGCTGTCAATGAGAACACCCATATGGTCTATGAGGTGAGGAAGTTTGTCTACTTCGGATTTGTTTTGCCAATAAAACCGATTTTCATGTTTTTGTATGCAGGTCAGTGTACATTGGAAACGCCAAGCATGGAAATTGACAGCTACATGCTCCAATCCGACGGCATTCGGATTTTTGCGCGGTTGACCTCTACGGCTTTTCAAGTTGTTAAAAATGTGACGGGAGATGTGAAGATAATTGGCGAACCTCACAATTTCCATCCCAAACTGTTCTGTTTGGAGTTTTGTTCGCGCCTCGACTGTTGTGCGTTTGTAATTTATTCACTCAACAAGGGTTGCACATGCCTGAGGAAGAACTGAGAAAATCGTAATCACTAAGGCCACTTTGTAATTAATGCTAAGAAGATACATTTGTAACCAAACCGCACTTTGTACTTAAAGTGACATTGTCGGAGAGAAGACAGCAGTAGCGCGGAATTGCACACACTAGGTCTGATCCCGTGTAGCAGCCAAATGCTCTAAGGCTGAAACAAACCTCTCATTATTGGGGTATTGTACGCGTCTTTAAATGGTGAAGATGACGGCCTTGATTTTAGCGAATGTCTGACCGACAACGGCGAGAATCGACGATTTGTAATAAAATCCCAATACAACGGATTCTTTTGTTTTATAGCTTACCCCAGCAAACAATGATCCCAAAATTGGGTTTTTCGGTTGTCAAACCGATAATGTCCCTCTGAGCATGTAGTGCATGATAGACTTCTCAGGTTTTAAGTAATAAATGTTTACACCACATATGCCTTTACATGCCGTGCAATAATCTTGTCACGTGTCCGCGTAATAACCTAGAAGGTTGTTTTACTGTCACGTTAGACAACTATTATTAAAATCTCTTGGTCTATTTACACCGACCTCTTGTCTGTTTACACTGTCACGACATTTCGGTCGGTCTATTCTCCGACCATCGTCAGGTGTTCTTGCTTCTTAGACGAACGAGCACGTGGTACACTCATCAAGGCAGGTTTTGAACCCACGACTTCTGAAGCTACAGATAATTTGGGTCCAGCACCTCAACCACTATACCACGGAGTCATCCATTTATTTAAAGGGAGTTTTATTGTACTTAAACCTTCTTAAGTAGACTGAGCCAGGTGTCACTTGGTTGTTTGCTTAGCTGACTGAAGACATAGCCTTGTACTTTCATGTACATGGCTTCCTTGATTTTCTCTTGGTCCAACCTGTTTCAATGTCAAGTATTCGAATGTTATTCCACTGGATATTGTTTCGTTCTTCTAAGAACGCAGGAACACCTGACGATGGCCAGAGAATAGACCGACCGAAACGTCGTGACAGTGTAAATGGACAAGAGGTCGGTGTAAAAAGGCCAAGAGATTTTAACAATGGTTGTAACACGCCACAACCTCAGAGCGGTTTTAGAAAGTCATGTCACGTGAGACGTTATTGGGTTAAAACTTAAAAAATGTTATGCAAACATGTTAAACTACAGGCGTTTTGTGTGGGTGAATGTTGTCAGCCTAGCTTGCTGTGCCGAGTAAGTATATTCACTCGGCCTTCGGTGTCCCGAAAATATTTACTTGGCACAGCAACCTCGTATGATAATATTTATATAATGAATGTAATGGTTTTGCAATAAATCAAGGATCTTTTCTTTGCAGACGAACTATAACTGTACAAAGACTAATAAGTCTTACCTATATATACATATAGACCTACATGTACATATACATGTACATATATACATATACACATATGCATACACACACACACACACACACACACACACNACACACAGCGCTATCATCGGACTAGGTACGAACTAACTAGGAGTTTGATATGAAGCTTGACGGGGTGTAGAATAGTATTTGCCCAAACAATGGGATTTATGTCAGAGTGGCATACATCTCATTGTTTTGCTTGCATTTGTGAACATGTTTGGAACGAGAAAAAAGTCCACTACTTCTGCTGTAAATACACTTTTTTTCAAAATGACTACCGCCAATAACACATGTTTCAAGTTGCTGCGTAGCAACTGAAAAATCTGATGGGATTTCAGACAGCCTTGAAGTTGCCCAGAATTCCAAAAATCTGGTTGAATGGCAGATCATTTGCTGACTTACACATTCTTTTTCTAGAAATTTCCCGTTTCTTCAAAGTTAACCACGCAGCAACGTGTGTGTAATGACGTCATAAGGGTTGCCATGAGCCAGTGAGAGGCACCATTGGACTTGCCATGGAAAATGCCTTCAATGGCTGAGCTTAGGCATAATGGATAATACAACGAATTCGTGGATTCTTGTATTCTATCTGCCTTACAGACATTGGTAAGGTGTAAGGTAGTAGATGTCTCTAGCATGTGAGGCTGCCACCAACGAAATACACGATTCCAGAACCCACAAAATTTAGGAACTTTCTTTGCTTCGTGTCCCGGATTGGTCTACCCTGATCTACTCGTAATGTAGTGGGAGCGTAAGATGTTTCGCTCTCTTATATCTAGGATGAAGCACTCATGCAGCAGGTTGATAGTAACCAAGGGGTCGGACGTATGGACAATTAAGAAGACACACTTTATAGACAGTTGCAGGAACACTAGTCCTTCCCTCGGTCTGCATCCATGCCTTGTGTTTGAATACACGTTTTCCTCCTTTATGAATCAAAAACTATATGACAGGAGCTTGACCGCAAACCAATGTATTTTTAACAAGAATGATACTCTTCGACGCATCGAAATTACTTGAATTAGTTTTGGAATTTTCAAATGTATTTTTTAATTCCTCATAGTGTTCTACTAACAAAACGGCATTGAATGTCACGTATTTTTCACAAAACGTAAATTCATCAACTGTCATTTATTAACTGTTCCTGTTTATATGATGTCTCTCGATTGGTGGAACTCTCCCACTGTTCTAAACTGGCGAGAATGAAGGTAACGTTAATTTTGAGGCACTAGTGTTGATTTGTAGCAAATATGAGGCGATCTCAAATCGTGAATTTTTAATCCAAATTGACTGCAATTTCTCGCATTTTACCCATAAGTCAGGACTTGTTGGAGCTAACCTTTTACTGTCTGTAAAACGTGTCCTGTCATTTGCCTACATTGGAGATCATTGTCATGAAATTTTCTCACTACTTTATAAATACTTGTTCCAAGACGTTATGTATTCCTGTACTTAAGAGATTTAACCCAATTTTATATGACACTGTCAAGACATGGAAAAGTATGAAATCTAGAAAATCACCCCCTGAATTGATGGAATTTGTTGATGCCCTTATACATTCAGTATAAATTCAAGCAAAGCTGGAATGTTTGAATGTGAGAGTGAATGTGTTTTTTCGTCGTTGTTTTTTTTTCTTTTCTGTTGTATTCAATAGTTAATTCCTGTTTCTGCAAATAAACATATTTACAGCAAAAATAAGTCAGGTTTTATATTTATCATGTTATCTGGTTTTCAAAATGGGTTTGTCCTGTAGGAAAGTTGCTCAGCACCATACACCGCCCCAGTCGGCCATGTCGCAGCCTGGGTAAATCGACAGTCCTGGTTATTTCGGCTGTCTATACGACTCGACTTCATAGCCCATGCGAGACCAATACGCCGAGAGGTATTCTATCGTTAAAAATTTTACCTCCATGCCAGGGTTATTTCGCAAAAGGGTGTGCAAAGTTTCTTTTATTCTTTTTATATTTCTTAAGCCAGCAGTATTGCATTAGTCTTTTTTAGATCCGGTCAGATTATGTCCACATGTAACCGGATGCGGTATTTTCAGACGAGAAAATATGACATATTTTGTAATGCTGGCATCAGAACCAATACCAAGCGACCATTTCCTTTTTTGATAATTTCTCTCTCTCAATTATACCTTTGCCGAACTATTTTTTGAGTGGACTCGCGAAATGTTTTAGCACGGGTAATTTCCAATTGATTTGAAAATTGCCAAATTTGTGCCTGTATACAAAAGAAATGACTTGGAAGATGAAAACCATATTGACTACATGCCTATCTTTCTACTTTCTGCCTTCTCAAAATCATTCGACAAAAATACTTATGACCAGCTTTATGACTACCTCACTAACTGCAAACAATCTCTTATATGAAGGTTTTCAGAATTTAAGATCCACAGAACTTGTCTCACTCAAACCAACTGACAAAATTAAGGGACATACGGACATCGGGATAAAGCGAGCAACCATCTTTTTGGAACTTTGCGAAATATCGTGCGCAAAGCAAAAGAACCGAAACGTTACTACGTTACTTAGGCCTTCTACAGGCCCATTGTAACGGACTCTCTGTTTTAATTTCACTACTCATACTCAGCAAGTCTGCCAGACTGCTTGAGGAATTTTGCAAGTGTTTTATTGTTTTCGTTTGCTATGACAGTTTTCACTGGCACTGCTTTACGTTCAAAGCATTCTTTTCAAATGCTTTGGTAAGTGAAACACCAATCGACATGGTGTTATGGTGTTTAATCTTCCATCCAGCATTTCGAGTAGCCGAATTATGTTGCTCGACCCAGGAGTGGATCCAGGATTTTTAGTTAGGGGGGCAGGGCAGAGTATTAGCCAGGATTTTTCCCGTTAGACATTAGCACCCCCGAATTGCCAAATGGAATTTGGGAGAGTTTTAGGGGGGCCATGACTCCCTTGGCCACTCTCTAAATCCGCCACTGCGATCTTTCGTTTTTTCATGTTTCTGCAGGTTACAGTGATTGTTATCACCTGTATTAGCATTTGCAGTTGAGACCTGGGTCCCATTCCAAGAAAACTGACTTAGATGAGACAATTCTTAAATTTCAGGCAATTTGAATCTACCTCAAGTCCATTTCAAGAAAGAGACGTTCAGATTGACTTAAGTTCTTGTCTCAAGTTTTGTCTTAAGGATGTGGAAGTTAAGAAGTTTGGAAGTTGAGACGAATCTTAGACTTAAGTCAAGAATAAACTTAAGTTTCTTGGAACGGGATAACCACCTCTTTTGTTCTTTGACAGTCACTTCTGCTAGTCCAAGATGTTTTCCACAATTTTAATGACTAATCCCTTATCCCTAAAACACAGTAGGCATAAAGGACAGAAAATATTGGTTCAGCTCTTTGAAATTCAAGATCTGAATCAAGTCTGGCTAATCGATCAGCTGCGTAATTACCTTGGATGCCATTATGACCAGGGATCCAGGCAACTGTGGTACGGTTATATTTACCTAAATTATTTAACTTGGTGATAACATTGCCGAACATGTTATTTCACACTGTCTTGCTACATAAAATTTCATTTTACGGTATAACTGGAGTCGGACATTTATTTTTTAAAAATAATTTAACCAGTCGGCAGCAATATGTTCTACTTGACAATTAAGAATTCACAAAATCAGTCATCATCACAGGATCTATACTTTGCCCCCTCCATTTTCTTCGATCTAAACAAATTCACTTCTCTTGATACACTTGATGATGCTGGTCTTATACAATAATAAGCTATCAGACATACTCATATGTTTATCAATTAGCAAACTGCTGAATGCCAACAAAACTAAATCTACGGTATTCCACTGCCCTCAGCAAAATTAACTTAAAAATTCAGATTGTGTAGGACCTTATGGCCATGTCTGTGTATTTCGCAAATAGTTACAAAGGTACAGATTTTAGCTCAGTAAAATTTGATACTTTCTGAAAGCAGAAGGCCAATAGCATTTCACAAATTAAAATTTGTGACGTGTTACCATTTTTCCATGAATTGGGTCGCGTGATCTTGTATTATCTATAAAATTTAGCAAAAAAGGCACATTCATAGCAAAACAACCGGGTATCAATAACATGACCAAATTTCGGTTGAAATAAATGTTCAACATGAAATCTCATAAACGCTGTTACAGTTTCTGGTTTATCCTTTCGTTTTTATTTTATAAAACTTTTAATTTTTTCATAAAAATGAAATAATAAGTTTTATTTTTGTAGCCCCTCATTCATAAGTGGAACATTATAAAACAATTCCTAATAGAGTTCTGCTGAACATCTGAAAGTTTCTTACAAATCCGATCAGCCATTTCCGAAATATGATGTTCCAAAGTTGGACAAATATAGACATTTTTCAGGGTCTTACCTAACCTTAATACCTGCTATAAACAGTCAAAACCTAACTTTTACCAGGTGAATTTTTGGGAATAACTTTTGACAACTCTTTATCCTGGTCGGAACATATCAACTTAAATCTGATGGGAACAAAAACTGCGCCATACCTGCCGCGTACTCAATAACTTGACCTCAAGAAACATCTGTCCCTTTCGCATTCACAACGATTTACTACTCTTGACCCACACTCACTAAATTTTTAGCATCGCAATATCTGAGTAGAAATAAGCCAACTTACACTTTATTGCCTATGCAAATCCAATGTGCAAATTATTGTAAAAAATACATCTGCTTGAAGACACGTAAAATATATTACAAGTTTTCAAACATCTAACTTCCACATCTCAGTTTCGAATTTTAGCAAATGAAATGAAAATTTCACACAATCGAAACTACAAACCAATTAGAAGTTCTCAGATCTCTTAGGAAATTTATTACTTATCACAACTACAATCCTCTACTCAAGACTCTATTTTACAAATCAATCACGGCAACTACGTCCAACGTGAATAACCATATATAAATTGTACTGATACACAGAAACAATACTCATTTTTACACACAAACACGCACACACATAAACATACATAAGCACATGTTCGCTCATTTTTGTAGTTATCGCACAGTACATTCTCATGTTTGTATTCGGAGCAGTTTCGGATTACATAGGGGTTTGTGAGGCCCTAAAGCCATCAGAAGTTCGAGAGATCACACCGACTAATCTGAAGTAATTAGTAAACCATGTAGGCTTACATAGTTCTGTTCTTGTAACTTGAATACCAAATGGAGTAAACTAAACAATTTAAAAGTTGAAATAACCGTTATATTAATTTTTATACCGGAAAACCCGGGGTCATTCATATCAACAATACGATGCCCGCATGCGTATACCAAAATTACTGGTAGGCGGTACTTTTTCAGGAAGTTTTGCGGGACCCGCGCCGGGTCTAATAGGCCCCTAAATTCAGTTTCCATTTCGTCCCCCGGTCCGCCAAAGACCCACTGCATGAGTCTCACTTTGCCCCGCGAAAAGGAGTGAGGCAGAAAATCTACGTCCCTAAAGGGGGAATTAGTGTGATACAGCTATCAATTTGCTCACGTGATTTTCCGAAATTCTGTTGAGGTTGCCGGATTTTACTGCGGAAAACTTCAAATTTTATCTTGTTGACTGTCTCCGCTTGGTTGTTTTTTCCTTGTCCTCCTTCGTTTCGCTGCAACTTTATTATTCACACCAGGTAATTTAGATTTAGCTCCCTCTTCACAGCAGAACAGTTTCTTATATTTCTATCAAACTCAAAAAGTGCCCTATATTAGTGCTCACGAGCGCTTTGGGTAAATCCCGAGTTATTTTAAGCATTCTTACGTCACTCGCAAGTCGGGATTTCCCAAGATCCGCCATATTTGACTGCAGTTGTGAAAATGGAGCCGCGGCATAAAGATGCGTTAAGGCACAATTTGTCTTGTATTGTGGACGATATTAATCCCCTTGAACTTCTGGTTGACCTCACCATAATAAGTGCTAGTGTAAAACAGACCATTGAAGCCCAAAAACTGTTGAACGGTGACAGACGAGCGACATCAATGTTGGTCGACGAAATTCAAAGAAAAGGTCCTCGTGCCTTTCTCTGTTTCGTAGCTGCCTTGGAGAAACATCATCATTATCACGTAGTTGACCGTATTCTTGATGAGCTGCCTGTAGTCGAATCGTCTGGTATTAGAGGTGAATTAGTAAAACGTTATGGACACAGGCGAAGTCACCCGCACAGGTAATTTCGTGACAAGGCTGCTGAACTGAGCTAGCGAAGATGACTCGAAATCGCAACCTTGGCTGATTCAAAGGCTTTAGAGCTCAGCCTCAACCAGTTTCCACTCAACCTTTATTTTGTCGTTAAATGGCCAATGGTCACTTTTGATGGATTCTGATTTTGAGGACCAGGTTGTCATTGAATAATGCCTGTTCAAATGAAACTGATTTTGTGAACCAGTCTCAATTAATTCCTGTTATGCAGTAATTTGAAGGCCATTGTGAAGTATTTAGCTCGATGTGAAAAGGGAAATTACTGTAGGGTAAATGTGTAAACTTGATTAAAAATTCGCATCTGTGTTCTTATCAGTGTGGTTAGAAATTAAAATGCTGTACTGACAACCAAAAGGTCCTGGGTAGTGCTCCATGAAAAATACATTCATATGTGCACCATTAGTCCATGCTTTAACAGCTGCAGACAGCCGGAAAAATGACCGACGGAAATGCCTTGCCAATGTAGACAGCTAGGTCGAGGTTGACATAAATTAGATCAATACATTTTAGAAATAATGTTTCTACATCACCACTTCAAAGTGGTTGTTGGAAGTCTGCAAAATTTATGTCTTTTTTTCAGCGATATGCCAGAGCCATCAGGACAGAACCTTCAAGAAAGGCAATCCATTGGATATAATGGTTCTAGAGACCACGGTGTACAAAAACCAGAGCATAATGGTATTCTGGATCAATCAGTGTTTGTTGTTCCATTTCACTTGTAATACAGAGTGTCCCAAAAATGTACTAACATTTCAGTTCAACGTCAAAGAGTTCAAATTCAACTCTAATGAATCGGACTCTGCCTGGTGCGTGGTATCACCTTGGTGTGAATGTATGCACTCATGAGCGATCACGTCCTCTGTTTGTATGTGTTAGGCTCCTGTAATTAGGCACCAAGACTCATTTCTGTTCTGTAGAGTTATGTCAGCTAGTGTTCTTTTCCGTGTTCAAGAGGTTTCTATTCTACACTTGCATGGCATATATATAGTTATGACATTCAACTTTGCAGCAGCGAACTTATTCCAGGTAAACTGTACATGACCACTAGCTGTGAGGAAACATTTAGCCTGTGGGAACAAAGAGGAAAGACTTTGCACGCATTTCAGCACTAGCCGATTTAGAGACAGACATGCAGTTGGCGATTTTTCGCTATTGTCTCACGGACGAGACTCTGAAGGTTGTTTTGCACTTGCAAATACCTGACGTCAACCACAAAAACTGGTAGCCATCATGAAGGCTTTAAAGTTCACGTTAACTTATGCCAGCAGGGTGACGCTGAATCCTTCGATGATTTTGTCACAAATCTCCAAGAGCTAATGAAAACATTCTGCTTCTGACCTGCATGTGAAGCCTTCTTACTTAGAGACAGAATTGTCACCAGTAGAACGACGAGCTCGCAGTCGAATGGCAAACGACTCAGTTTTGGAAAACAAAAATTATTCATAAATGCTACTGAAAACTCAGTAGTTATTATTTTTTTCATTTTACAAATGCCTTTTTATTAACAAAGTTGTGAGTGTCCACTTTTTCTGAAAGCATTGTCTAGTGGCAGCTTAAGTGCAGGAGGTCTGATCCCCATTGCATCAGACGTGCATAGTCCACTCGGCCGAGACAGTTGCACTAGAAACTTGAATCCATTTTCCATTTATTGATAGCAGTACAAAAATTACTCGTATAGACGTCAGAACAAATTAAGAAGGAGTTGAGGAGCTAGGGACCTGACTCAAGGGTCTAGCAGTGGGGTCCAGTGAGATTCTAACATATGGCCTTGTGAATGAAAGGCCGACACTCAACCCAGTAGGTCACACTGCTTCCTCAGAACTTAACGATGAAAAAGCATTTGTTTGGTGCTACTTGTTTTCAGTGAAAAAAAGGAATTCCACGTGTCCACCATATCTTGTTCTTCATTGGTGACATTTCGCTGTACTCACATAATTGGTTATCTTTCCATGGACAACATCGTAATCAAATTTTGGAAGGCGCAATTGGGATGTTAAGTTTTCAAGATGCTTGTTTGAATTTTTAGCGACAATAGTGACAAATCGAACAGACATCTGCGCATTGTAATGATCTGTACCAGCTGGTGCACAAGCTAAATTTTGCAAATGAAATTTACCTAAGTTGTGATTGTCATCTGTCAGTGCATACCTCACAGTTTGTGCTCACAAATAATTGGATCCAACATCTTAACATGAAATAACATATTTTGAGAAAGCTAGATTGCTCAACTGTCATCATCAGTTGTAATGTTGGGTAATTATTACTGGTAGTGGAGAGCAAACAGTGACATTTTCACTGTTATTGTTTGTATTTTATTTTAAGTCCATGAAAAAAATGCAAAAAGATATTAAGTTCACTGCTAATTGGTAATCACTCTATTGCATGGAAATATGCAACAAAATGTTTTTCGTTGCTTTTGGGATGTACAACACTCGTTTTCATGCATGCCGTGTTAAAAATGTTGTATAGTAGTATAGAACTGCTCAACTACGGTGATTCTGTTCCGTTTCAGGTAAACTGTTGGACCACTTGCCTTATGGTTTCACCAAAATCTTGATTAAACACTTAAACAAGCTCGCTCAGTCTGACTTGGACAAATTGAAGATCGTCTGTGAGCTCACCAGACGAGAAGCTATTGAAGCTACAGGTTTGACGTCTTCTTGATTGGTTTTCATGTTTTGTGTGATGTGGTGTGTTGGTCCTTGGCCTATTGTTTACAGCCATGCCTATGTCACGTAGTCTTACTGATGGCACATCCTCAAAACAGCTCCAGATTTTGTTCAAATTTTGTACCCAGATATAGATTGGGGGGCAACTCCAGGCATTGTTCGAGTTTGGTGGCCTTAACCTAATTTTCAAGGTCACAGCACTAGATGTAGTTAACATGTTGCTATGTCAGAACCAAAGCAACTTTTACTGGAACTTGTTGATAAGTCAGTTTTAATCAACCACTAACCATCAGTCGTCTACCTTAAAAGGCTGTGTCAAGCATCCATGATATCAATTCACGCATTATCCGATTCAGTTTACACACATAGTTTTGCTCTGTCAATTTACACCACTTCAGTTTTCATCACGTCAAGACTGCTGTGTAAGGGCAAACATTAGTCACGGGAATGAGAATTCACAATTCACTAGATGGCCTTTCATTTGAACATTGACATGTCATTGTTTTGATGAGTTGATCACCATGATCGGTTAATTCAGTCCTGGATTGAAGTTAACTTTGCAGTAAACATTTGGATTGAACAGTAGAGCGTCAAAGCTTCGGTGCTGCATGAACATTTAACTTCGGTATCATCAGAGTTATTGGCAGCTGTTGCTGTCAATGGTGTCTCATGTTGGGGTATTGTCTGGTTAGATATTCTCCATTCTGCCTCTTCAAACTCATTTCGTTTATTATCCGACCATATGTGGAATTCTTGCTATGTTTTCAGAGCAAGTTTTAAGCAAGGAATCTTCCCGTAGAAATACCTGCGTTCAGGTTTATCACGTTGATCTCATCGCATGAACGTCCCCATATACTAATGAGCTATTGTCAATCTCTTGTTATCAAATTTTCAGATGGTGAAAAACTATTCGATAAGCTGGCGGAAAAGAATTTCACATATGATATGCTCATGGCTAATTTGGAAGCCGAAGGTCTCATGTGGATCTTTAGTAGACAGGAGTCGTCAGGTCAATCTGGATCTACTGTGAAAGGTAAAATCTGGTAGTCTATAGTTATGGTATAGAATAATGGCAACCCGTTATTTTCCCAATCAAGTTTTACTTATGAACCACCTGTATTCAGTTACACAAGCTATACATTGTTTTTTGTCACTTTTCGACTGCTCTAAAAACAGTGATTTTGGTCATCATCTTTAGGAGTTATGGTACTAGAGACCATAGTTTTCCGCAATAATGGAAATCTAGCGAAATTCATGGCATCTGACTTCTCTTACGAAATCAAAGATTTTGAACAGTTTCCATATTACAGTATGTCGGAATAATTATTGATTATGTAACCGGTGGGAAAAGTTAAGTCTCTATCACTGTATGTACTTTTAATCATGGGTTCAATCCAAGAATAGTATTTTGCTTACTGAAAGGTTGTTTACTATTAGTTTTTACTACTTTGCGACCGTGGTCATGACAAGGGTGAATGACTTCATGATAGTTCAAGGACAAAATGATAACCAATCATCAGATTAGATGAAATCTTGTGATTTTCATTAGCCGACCGTTATTTAGGATAGGGTACAATGTTTAAGATAATGCCAACTCACCAAATGCAACCTTTCAGAATTCCCAGTCCGCCAAACAGGATCTGAGGCAATAATCTCATTGTCATCATTAAAGTCAATCTATCTAGACATGTGATCTTGTGCTTTGGAACCTTCTGAGGGTCTTTTTGACTGGGACAGTTGAATGGAAATATTTAGCATATGACACGGGGCCAAGGAGGATGCATAAGCAAACTTAAAAAAGGATTTCTGCTGTGTATGTTTGAGTGGCGTTATTTAAGAGTTCTCTAACTTGAGACTGTGGATATTTGTGAAGGCCACGTGAATAAAACAGAAGGAAATTGTTTCATAATCCATGTTTGTTTCTTAACAATAGGGCATTCCAAACTCCTTTGAAAACCCTGCAAAATTGTTAAGCAAAGCCAGAACATATGAGTACTATGAGTTGCGTACTGCTAGGAGCATACTATTTGTGATGTTGTCATGGGTGCGTTTCAACGCTTTGCATTTGTTGTCTTTATGATTGGCCATCTCAGTATGGAAAATTTCACCTTCCACAATGTAGCTTCCATAACCACAACTTAATGACCTGAATCATTGGTTTGTGTAAACGGCTACAGCTCTCCAGTCCTCAAAAAATCGCCAGTCATGCTCTGCTTCAGACGCCTTATACCCCTGTTATTGATATCCTCAGAGTCCAAACGCCTTGGTGTTAATGTGGTGAAGTATGATAAATTTCGAGTTTATCATGTGGCAGAAATGATAGCTGAGTATTACAGTGACAAAGCACTTGCATTAGGTTCAAGCAAGTTCTTTACTGTGCATTATGTGTTTATGTAGGACATTCTGTGGACAATTGATATGTATTATTGGAGCGGGGTTCCTGCTTTGAGGTTGACTACAAGCTGTTCGCAAATTGATTGATTTCAGCTGAAAATGGACACAGCCACCTTGTAAGCAATAGCTCTGGAAGTTTCCTGACTCCCAACATTGCACCTAGTAACAGGACATTGCCACCACCGGTACAACAGTTGAATGCTGGTAAGAGGACTTATGGTGAAATATTTGCTAAGCTCTTGATCTTTTCTTGAGAATTTTTTAAATGAATGGCAATGAAGACACGATGTACACTTTTCATTCTTGTTGTTTTTATTTTTCTCAATGGTTTTCACGTGTCAATTTTATTGTCATTGTGAGTACAGTGTATAAAATCCATTCAAATCAATCAGTTAGTCAGTCAGAAATGACTAAACTTTCAGTTCAGATTGAGTTCATGGTTTAGCTAAAATTGTGCAGTTGCTTCGTATAAAATCTTCATTAAGTTCTTGATAACAAACGAAAATTCTGCTCTCAAAATTCTTGTCCTCGGTATCAGAAAAATCTGTCATTGTAATATACAATGCCTTCATGGTTTGTTACGTGTTCTGACAGTGACGTAAGGTGGCACCAAAAATCAAGTTCAGTTGGGCACTTGACCAGTGGATATTTAAGTGATTACAGTAAAATCTTACCAATTCGGACAAAAATGGTTGCCAATTTTTTTCTTTTTTCAATGGTTTCTAACATTGTTTTGAATGTCCACAAATTTTCAAAATGTTTCTATTAGTAACTTAGGTGCAAGACTTGAACACAGAAATGTGTTAATTTGGTGCTACATAGTTTTCATCAAAAAATGAAACAATAAGATTTCACTTGTCTGTCATATGGTGTCCTAAATTGGTGTTCAGTTTACCATTTTAATATTCAGTTTTCTTGTCAAGTTAGTAACTAGGACGAACAGAATGGATTCAGATGTAAAGACTAAGAAAATAGTTCAAGAAAGACTTGACAAAACTGTGGCTTTTTGCATTTTGATCGTTGACTTGATTGGACTTGATAGCTTGAGAAAAATAGAAATGAAATGGTGTGCAGTGGCGGTTTTAGAGGGGGGGGCAAAGGGGCCATGGCTCCCCCCTAAAATTCTCCCAGATTCCATTTGGCAGTACGGGGGTGCGAATGTCTGACGGGCAAAATCCTGGTTAATACTCTGCCCTGCCCCCCCCCCCCAACTCAAAATCCTGGATCTGCCCCTGGTGTAATGGCACATGTGGTTGTGTTTCTTTGGCTTTCCATTGGCATCTTTTGAACTTGTAGGCACCACAGCGACTCACTCTGAACCTTCTGGCAAGGTAGTACAACCTGGTCAACTTCAGCATTCTGCCAGGGTATTAGCAGCTGGACCACAACCTTCTAATAGTGTTGCACAACCCGCAGAGCAGAATGCTGGACAAATCCCAGGTAATGGTAATTTCTCATCTGCTACGCCGTTTGGCCCGGGGTCTGAGCTCAGTTAACCCCCTGTATGTAGAGGTAACCTTGCTGTGGATGGCTAGTAGCAATGAAAGTCGTGCAATTTAAGTTGTTTGTGGAAGATGTGTCTGTGCAAGACATGTTTAATGCACACTTAAATTATCAACAATGATCTTTAGGTGGTTTCAATCCATCTATGTTTGCCAAAGTTACGATGTGACTGTGTACCTTTGTTTAAAGCCCATGTTATTTTCCTTGGAAAGGAGGCTCTAAGTCTGGTTATGCAGTTACGTAAACAAACGTGCACTGAGAATTTTTGCCAACTATCGCATTAGTACCACTTGGACATTTTAATGTTTAAACTCTTGACATGGTGCAACTGACATGGTGCAAGATGATTGGTGTCAAATGACGTTCACACAGCCACATACATTATGCAATTCTGAAACATTGGCAAGGCAAACTTAGAAAGGAAGGTGGAGTGCATAGGGCCACCCTAAAGTACAAACAATCTTAGCAAATTTATTCTGGTGGAATGAATGTTCGAAACTGACACTGTTGCATAGTATTAAAATCATCATTATTACCTATCGGTGGCTTGGTTAAGTTTGAGAGCCTAACTTTCGGGCCCATCTTGGGCTCTTCATCGGGGCACTGGCAGGGATCTCTATGTCACGTGATCTCTTGTGGGCGGTGCCTGGCTGTCAATTTAGAGGAGGCGCTGGTAAATGAAAGGTAATTCGTAAATCTGAGAATCAGTCGAAATCATGAGTAATAAACCAGAGTGGTTGCCACTTACCAGTGCCTCCCTTCAAACGTGCATGGGTGTGAAATTGCAAATCGTCCCCTGAACACAGACTTTTTGCTCAGGAATTTCACGCATCCTGAGTAAATCATCAGACTATCGCAGCGAAATTGCGTTATGTTCAGGAGAATTTTCATTGCCTGTGCCCTCACAGTGGTTTTCTTATGGAATTATTGTCAAGTTTTGTCTGTCTTACTGATTTAGCTATTGATATAGTAATTTGGTTTTGATTTCTTGATTCTTTGACTTAAAGATGTATTTGGATGCTCCTAACTATGCTAATGTATAGCAGGAACTAAACGACAATGCTAGTTGAACGTCATCTACGCTAAACAAAATGCAGTTGTATTCACTGACAACTTGTAAATGTTAAAAAGTAAAAATTCTGCAAATACGTGACCTTTGCACTAATGACGTACTTTGGGGCTCACATAACTCGCATCATGCTATGTTATTCACCAACACCACATCACAATACTTACTGGACACGGTTGAGTGATTTATGGCGGATCATTTTCGACACAAAACTCGTTCTTAAAAACAATCGCAATTTTCAAGTTACTTCATATACACATCGCTGCTATATGTTGTGTTTCTAGCTAATTTGACCAAGCAATCATAGAGATAAGGAATTAGCGTTCAAGTTTCACTTTACCTTTTAGTATTATTTTGCAGAACATCACGGAGTCAGCAAGAGGCCGCTCCAAACCCGAACTCCAGATGCCTCTGCTCAGGAAAACCTTGCAATGCAAGCCGATCAACTACAGAAAAATGTGTATGTGTATTCACCATCTACGTTGATCGAAAAAGATATTGAGAACTTGAAACTTGATGAGTCATTAAGAGAGACCACTGGGGTACATGAAAATCGTGAAGTATCCCTGCATGGGAGTAACCAGCCTGAATAGGCGCATGTGAATTTGTAACTCTTGGCTTGTTTCTTGGAAGAGTCATAATTAGCTGTTGTGTTTTGAGTTTAACTAAAAGTCGGAAATGTTAGTAAAAATAGTCAAAAGTTCATTTTCTGGTCTTTTAGTTTCTCGAAATATTTTTTCTTCTGTCTATTAGAGCAGATTACAGATTTCTGTCTTTTCGAGTTATGGACAGATTTCTGATTTTCAGCCTTAGCCTGTTTACATGAAACAGTCTGAGCCATCTGTAGACGGATCATTTTAGGTGAAAGTCAAAAGACAATTAAAGCTAATGGCTCCTTAATAATTTGAAAACGAAACCTAGAGTTGGCTGTTGAACATGTTGTGAGGCATGAGTTTGCATCAGCCAGAATGATTATTTGTAATTTACTTTCATCACTAATCATATTTTCCTTTGTTAAATAAGTATAAAGTTAACACATTTTTGTGCTTGTGCATCCACTGGACGCTAACGAACATCTTTACAGTGTAAGTCTGCTTTTAGACAGGCATAGAAATTTCCGGTGTTGTTCCGTTATTATTGTGAGATTGTGTCAAGCATATTTTTGGGTTTTATAATGAGTTTCCAATATTTTACAGGCACATGTTCCAAAAAAGTATTTCTTTGTCGCATTGACCTAGGTCACATCAGTGTAATTCAAGTGCTCTATGTGGGTAAAGTTTGGAACATGACGCTTCTGTTGTTGGTAAGATGTACAATGTTTTCATTTAAGTGCTACATCTGCTATTAACTCAAGATTGTTTTGCCATCTAATTACCCACTGATGTATAGTACGTTTATCGTCACATTGTAGCTGGAATGAGGTCCTTCTAAACCTTACACACTTGTATTGCCTCTTTCATATGAGAAAGTACTATAAGTTGAGTGCTCACAACTTGTTAGGTGTGCCTTAGGTTGAGCATAGTACTCCAAGCACCTTGCTGTGGTACTATGTTTGGTATTTGACTTGACATAATCGTGTATTGTGACTCTTTTATGCATCACACATCATGCCGTCATTCCTCTCCATCCGTGCCCCTTAGTGGTAACTTTGCGCGTGTTTCTATATCTATCTAGAATGAAATTTGGCAGATTTCTGCTCCAGAGACACGTCAACATTTGCAGATGGATTCAACGTATTCTGTGACTTCAAGTTGTCACTTATTTTTTTATTTAGGCAGCCACGTCTTCTCTTGTGTGCCTAAGTACTCGAAGGATCATTATGAAATTTTATAGCCGAATTCCTATTGGGAAGATCAAGTCTCATGAAAATTTTAAGGTGTGTCCAACTACTGTCATGACCATTTTGGAATTTTTTTTTTACTTGTGGCTTAGTATCTGGCAGTTTCCTTATAGTTCTTGAAATTTGATGTACATATGTGTTCCAGTTGAGAATAATGAGCCAGATGTTGATTTTCGGACAATGCCGACTACCGTGGCATTCTGTAGTGACAGTTTATGTTTTCTTTGCTTATAGCTCGTTCCTTGATGTATGTTCGTAAATTTTGGCTAACAAGTTTCTGCCAAGACGACTACCACTTGCCTGGTTTTAAACAAATTGACTTTTGCTACACCCTCTAGTGGTCTTTTTTATTTTATGCATCACACCCCTGGAAGCAGTGCATCTGAAATACAGTTGTGTGTACATTTCAATGCTTTGGGCTGTCCTCGTTAAGTATGAATTGATTTTGAATTAAGGACGGTACGGATTCATGAATATTAGAACTGAGCAGGGAATGTAAACAGCACAAAACATTGGCTAATACAGTAATCTACATGTGGAAAGTCGTAGGCTTGAATAAAAAAAATTGTCGTTTCTTGTTGGTTTGTTTATCTTAATTACTTTTCAAACTGCACCACGTTCAAAGAACACACTGAAACTACAGGTAAAATGAGGAAGAATTGAGTTGTGGTTTCCTAGAGAAATCTCAGTACTTCGGCAACATGTTTTCTTCAGAACATGTTCATGTTTAACACAATGAACTGTCATTGTTAAATGCAAATGGAACATCACATTGTGTTAAACAAACATATTATAAACACCTGTCGTTTTTAAACTGCCTGTCTCGTTCATTACCACCAGCTCATGGAAAGGTTCGTGCGCAAGAAAAATACTGTTCATTTCCCGGTTTGGAAACTTTTAAGTTAAAACTGTCAGTTGTATAATCCACAGTACCTTGGTTTCACATTTTAAGAAGACCGTACATAACACGTTTTATTCTTTACAAATTAAGAGTCTGACACAACTTTTTGGTACGTATCCTACTGGCATTATGTGACCCAAGATGAATGAAAAAAAATCACTGCAGCACACTTATGTCTCACAGACTATCATTTTCATTACATTTACGCTATTTTTTTCCCTCAATCATGTCTTACTTTTATTGTCTGTTTTTATTTATAGTTACATTTTAGTTAATCGTCTCGTCTTTCTTTACCTTCTATTTATCATATTTTATTTTTTATTTTATTTCATCAGTCTTTCCATGTTAATTTCTTATTCTTTGCAAATTATTTAGATATTGTCTTTCATTTTGTAATTCTGTTAGTTTGTCTTACTGTCTGTATGTTTTTTACCGAGGGCCCCCATGGAAAGCAGTGTGAACTGATGGGGCTACCCTCATTGTAAATATTACATTAATAAATAAAAATAAATAAATCGTTGAAAAATTGTCAAAACGAAATTTAACAAACTATTCACTTTGAAAACGCAAATATTTTTACCTATAAGGTTAGCCACAGGCGCTAGCAGGTTGCAAGATGGCAATGACACATAGCCTTTTCACAGCAGTTATGAGCATTATTGGGCCAATGTCCCTTTCTCCGACATGGTGCATTTGGCTACTAAATCGGGATTTTACAGGGCTTGGAATTTTCCGCGGAAACGCGGATTTCCGCTTTTTTCAATGTTCTGTCCGCGCATTTTATTATATTTCCGCGTAAAAAAAAGTCGGATTTGATGTAAAATTTCCGCGGAAANATTTTAGTTAATCGTCTTGTCTTTCTTTACCTTCTATTCATCATATTTTATTTTTTATTTTGTTTCATCAGTCTTTCCATGTTAATTTCTTATTCTTTGCAAATTATTTAGATATTGTCTTTCATTTTGTAATTCTGTTAGTTTGTCTTACTGTCTGTATGTTTTTTACCGAGGGCCCCCATGGAAAGCAGTGTGAACTGATGGGGCTACCCTCATTGTAAATATTACATTAATAAATAAAAATAAATCATTGAAAAATTGTCAAAACGAAATTTAACAAACTTTTCACTCTGAAAATGTAAATATTTTTACCTATAAGGTTAGCCATAGGCGCTAGCTAGGTTGCAAGATGGCAATGACACATAGCCTTTTCACAGCAGTTATGAGCATTATTGGGCCAATGTCCCTTACTCCGACATGGTGCATTTGGCTACTAAATCGGGATTTTAATTACAACAGACATTAACGTCGTCCCAACACTTAACGCAGCCTTTCACTGTTGAGCTGTTTAGACCTACTCAGGCATGTAATGATTTAACATTAAGATTACACTATGTTAAAACATATATTATATAACAAAAGACACATTACATTAATGCAAAAGTTCAAATCCGGTTGCTATTAAATACATCATGTAGTCCTTTCCTCACATCTGTTACATCAAATCCTCAAAAGGTATTAACATATTCCAATGTTCAGTCTTTCATTTCTCTAGCACAATGCATCAACTTAATCCATTCTTGCCTTTAGTGTTCTTGTTGTCACCTTGTCTTTTTCTCTGTAACACAGAAACAACAAAAACTTTGTCATCTTGGACAACACAGAAACACCTTAGCATCAGAGACAATTTTTCCCTAGATCCAGGAAGATTGTTTACAGAGTACTACTTGCAAACAGTCCCTACTGAATGCAGATTGAGATACCTATTTTAAAGCAGAGGGGCAATCCTACAGGTATCTCTTTTATGATAAGTATCTTTTTTACTTAAGTATTTACAATACAACACTGCAGGTCTCAAAATGCATTTAACAAGTTTACAGTGCAATTTACTGAGAACGAGAGTGCTCAAAGCAAATACTTGATGGAGTTTTAAGAATTCAAGAGTGAACGTGTTTGCCAAATTGTCCACATTTACAGACCCCAACCACACATCTTGCACATGAAAGTTGGCATATCAAACATCTCAGTTTAGATCCATTGCCTAAAAGCCTATTTTGTACCATCCTCTTTCAATGACCAATACATACATGATGTGTACCACAGCTCCCCAACCAGACATGGCATCTCTGTCGACGGCATTCAGCAGGGCTTGACTGACGCATTCAAACAAGTCGTCTGGATTCTGGAAATACCAAGCAATTTGGCCTCGATGTCATTTAGTAGCTTTTGCACACTTTTACACTGGAAGTAGTACTCACCAGCACTTTATCAAGGAGCAATGACTGATATGTACATGTACACAAGAAATGCTGCAAATCAACAAAACGATCCTTAGTCTGGGTTAACTCTCACCTTTCATGTTTATTTTCAGGGATGCAACATTCATACATTAGTAAGATACTATTTCTTTAGTTTTCATTCATACCCTTAATGTTTGCATTAATGAATTATTTATGTGCCAAATGTGTAATTTAATTGGAAAAACTTCAGTTGACTTCAATAACCTAGCAAATCTCCATAAGCCATTTAAGCCCTTTAACATCTAATAGTTTTTGCAGTGTTGAACACCGCTGTTGCTTTAATAGTGCTCAGGTCAATATCCAAATTTTGTCACAGAGAATATTATCTTAGATATTTGATTTTTCCTTCAAATCATGGAGATATCGGGTGTCACATGCGCGCATCCAGGAGGGGCTCGGGGGGGGGGGGGNGGGTCATTTGGTCCGCTTCCAAGAAAATGAGACAATAGTCCACTGAACAAGCTCGAACACGCCATTCACAGTGGTGCCTCCATTTTTTTTAGTCCGCCCGCTTTTTTGTTACCAAAAGGTCAACGTCAGGAATTTAGCCCCCCACATTGAAGGCTGAGTGCGCGCATGTGTCACCAAAATAAGGACTTGGGACGTCATTGTGAAGAGAGACTGCTGGCTGACATCTATGTTTTTGAGGGTACCAAAAATAAAAAAACTGATACACAGTTCCAAGCACAGACTCCTGCAGGGATTCTTTTCAGAAATTTGTGTTCACCGTAAACAAAATTAACGCAGAGCAATTATATGCACGCACGGCGTGCACAGCATACAGCAAAGATACAAGAGATAATAGTTATTTTAAACATTCCCACTAAAAGCAGCAATGCTAGTAAACTTAATAATAACCTTATAAGGAGTGCAAAGCACGTAAGAAATGATATACTCGATAGGAAAATACCTGTCACCTTGCATCACGATTCTTCAATACAAGACGTTTGGAGGATAGGGAGGGAGGGAAGACGACAAAGGACACAAAAAATCACAAGAGCAAACCAGAGCGTTGAAATGCACCCACAAATGCACAGCAAATGGTGTGCTTCTAGGGCTGTTTATTTGTATCATAAAAAGTGGCCACTAGATAGCGCAAAATACGTTGCATCCGAAAAACTGGTATATGACACCAAAGCTATTTACCAATTTTATACAAATCCATCAAGGAACTTCAGGAAAACGGAAAAAATGGGATTGCTACTAGGAGGCTATGGGCGTAAAAAAAAAACAAAACTGCCTATAGGAGGCACCACAATAGCCGAGGTCGTCGGAAAATCATCGTCAGCCCTACTCTTCTCTTCACATTAGGAACATACATGCCAATTTCCCCAATCATCCTTAGAGTGGTTTGGTTGACAGGGGGCAAACACCACAAAAACAGACTCAAAAAGAGTAAAAATGGCCACTAGGTGGCGCAAAATACCTCGAATCAATCCGAAAACTGGAGGGTAGCACCATCTCACTAATAGATACCAATCTGCCAAATTTTATGAAAATGCGTTGAGGACCTTTAAAGGCACAGAGGTAAACGTAAAAAATCAAATTTCCACTAGAGGGCACATTCGTAGTTCGAACCGTCCGAAAGTCGTTGTTGTCTGTTGTCAACTTCATATAAATACACTTGCAAAATTTAAAAAGATCGTGTTGGAAATACAGCCATGGGCGCAAAAACAAACAAAACTACCACTAGGAGACACCACAGTAGTCAAAGTAGTCAGAAAATCATTGTCAGCCACCCTCTTCACATTAGGAACATACATACCAGTTTTCACAATCATACCTAGAGTGGTTTGGTTGACAAAGGGGTGGTCGCCAAAAACCAGACTCGAAAACAGTAAAATGGCCACTAGGTGGCACAAAGTACCTCGAATCCATCCGAAAACAGGAGGATAGCGCCATCTCATTAATAGATGTCTAAATTCCAGATTTTACAAAACCCCGTTGAGGGCCTACGAAGGCACACTCGTAGTCGGACAGGTCTGAAATTCGTCGTCATCTGTTGTCAGCTTCATACGAACAAATCTGCCAAAGCTCATCAAGATCCTTTGAGGGATTTATGATATGCAGCTGCGGAGGCCAGCCCGCCCAGTCACCAAGATGGAGACGACGGCAATATGCATCCATATATGAATATGTGGACGTATAAAAAGGCCACTGGGAAGCACAACAAAAGTCAAATCCATCCAAAACAGGGTGGTGACAGTCATTATCTGCCAAATTTCATGAACATTCATCAAGCTAGATATCAAGGCAAACACAAAGAAAAAACAATTTACCACTATGCGACTCCAAAGTAGTCAGATTTGTTCCAAAATCCACATCACCTCAATAAAAACACAAACCAACTTTCATGAAGATCCATGAAGGAACTTATGCAAAAAAGTATTTGCCACAAGAGGGCGCCACAGCAGTTGCACCACTTCAAAAATCACCATCAGCCATGCACTTCCCATTAGAAACACATATGGCAATTTCTATAATGACCTCACAATAATTTGACCAATAGTGAGGCAGACACCAAAAACCAGACTCAAAAATAAAAAATGGCCATAAGGTGGCATACAAAACATTCAATCCATCCAAAAAATGGAAAGACAAAAATGTACAAACCACCAGAGTACAAGACAAATAAACAATACATACCATATCAGGCTCCCAGAGTGATTCGCACATGCCATACATCTGCTCTGAGCACGTTCCGCTCACTACGAAATCCTCCGTGATCATTGGGCAACCTATGAGATCGAGGGAAGCCACAAATGGTTTGAATGTTTTAGGCTCTAGTCCCGCAACTACTGGCTCCACAAAATATGGTCCAAACCTGCAATCATTGAACACATCAGAGACAATAAACAACAGTGCTTGCTAGAAATAACGGGATCCAATCTGCCAATGAAACTATTAATTTTGGAATCCATGAAAAGCAAACTCACTCCCAAAATCGCGACATCAAAACACACTAACAACATAGCCAGTTGAAATTCTATATTCAGGTGTGCCAAGGTACCTAATCATATCGACAATCAAATCAAAAACCACAAGTGAACAAGGCCTGATAACAGTGTAAAGAAGGGAAAAGAACACTTTCTATTCCGTAGACATGGTCATTCTAATTATCAATACATTTTCTTCAGAAGTGGAAACTATTTTAAAACTAGAAGCAATGGCAAACAGTGCTGACATTGATCAAACACACGCACCTTAGTCTTATCGCCATTTCAACAGGTGATTCTCTCATGAATTGAATCACCGGATTACAAAATCAAATTGGTTACAGACTTTTACTACTGTCGATAGTAGGAAGTTTGTGGCTTGTATTAAACAAAATTTCAGTGAAGGATCTGATGAAATTCCAGAAACAAGGCTTGCTTTTTCATGATGGACTTCCTATATTCAACCTAAAATTTCTAATTTCATCTTGGAATTTTTTGCAGGTCAAAACCGTTGACGTTGAACTTTTATGTTTCGAATGTCGAATGTTTTTTTATACTCATCGATATGGATGGTGATTGATCTTGGACAATATTTACTAATTTTGCACGTTGGTGTAGTCAGAGGGCATCAGTGTGCCATTCCATGTTGAGTAGTGCATCGATGTGCACAACACATAGAAACGGGGTCACCTATTTCCAACTAAAAATTATGTGGTAAGAATGCCTGAGTCTGGTTGGAGTTATCGAGCTCGAGGTCATGTCCAGCGCAACTTATTGAGTCTGATCTCAAGCACTACCTAACTGTCAGAATTTCCCACGTCAAGAAATCTTGTTTAATCCGAGTAAGAAACAATGTGAAGTGCTATAAAGAATAAACAGCTGAATTCTCAAACTCCATCGTTTACACAATGCTAACCAATGCTTTTTGGAATAATATTCTTCATTTTGGAAATTGCAGACAACCAATAACCAATGCAAACATCTGAGCAATATGAAATTAAAGTCTATTGACTTACCTTCTCTCATATAATAAATTGGAAACAACACTGAGGAAAGTATGGGGTTTGATTTGTCTATTTTCCCTCAGTTCATATAAATTGAGTCTAAATTTCAGCTTCTGAGACCTGCAAATAGAATCAAGGAAATTATTATTATTATTCATCAGCTGCAGACACTTATCATCTTACATCTTATGACGTAGACCTACTGCTGGCTTCAGTTCAACACAACCAGCCAATAGTAAAGCTACAGTAAAAAGCTCAATATGATCTCGTCGACGCACATGTTTTAAAGACGGGTCATTTTGAAAGAGAGCTCATTGGAAAACCTCATACTGAATCAGTAGGTCACGTGATGTGGCAACAGGTGGCGTGCTGACCAGACTTAAAGATGTTGACGATATACATTTTCACACTTGTTTCAGAATTACATATTTATATACTCTCAGGAGTTGAGGAAGAGATGCCCATTACTAAGTCAGATTGGATTTCTGTATTCGACCAGTGGTCCCGATGGCTCAGTGGGCTACAGCGTCAGCACGGTTAGCAAAAGGGAAACAGGTTTAAGTCCCGGTTGGGACAGAAATCTTTTCAGGCCTATATTCATTAGGTCACATGATGTGGCCACAGGTGGCATGCTGACCAGAATTAAAGATGTTTGCAATAATAAAACAACTGCTTAAAAAATTTGTGAACTTGAACGGGACAAGCAGGTGGAAAGTATCATTTCATTCACAGGCACTTACACTGTCTGCACATCTGTGGCCAGTCCTGGTAGACCAACATACAGGTGTGGTCCCATCTCGAATATCTTTTGAAAGTCTGTGTGCACTGTTTGGCCCTGTATGCCGAATCGCTTGTCCGATGCGATGGCCACACATTCTTTGCCAGTCATAGCCATGATGGCCGAACCATTATATGACATAATACTCTGCAAGTAACGGTGAGAAATGGGGGATTAAAGAAGGCATGAATTCCTAGATTGTGTTGGTCATAATGGCAATACTCCTACTAAAGTGAAATTATCAGCAAGAAAACTGGTTTTCTGAAACCAATCCCAATGCGGAATTGAACTCACAACCTCAGAGGTTGTAATCCAACACTTTCTTTGCTGACGGAGCAAAACTCTACATGTTAAATAACAAGTGTTTCAACCGTATTTTGCAGGTAAAGCCATAGCCACTGATTTCGGGCAGACAATTGTGAGAATTGTTCATTAACAGATTTTGTTGCTCTGGTCAAATCTTACCACTTCAAGAAATCAATTCCATTCAACAACAATCCCCAAAATGCATTTTTGGAAATAAAACACGAGTGTGAAGTAGTCTGACAATGAGGAAGAGACAGGAAAACTGTCATTCACTGTCATGGTGGCTAAACTATCATGAGACAAAATATATTGGTGGGGAAATCAGGTACAAGCAGAGATGTGGAAGTCCTTATCAGGCACAGCTATTCTACTTCCCTTACAAACAGGAAATGTCAGGAATATTCCGAACCTAGTTCTGAAAAACTGATGAGACATTATTCTCAAGCTGTAACCGCAAAAAAGAACTTATGACGTAGACCACTTACCGTTGAGAAGTTAGTCCCAAATTGTTTCTTAATTAAAAATTTGATATCTAGGCTTGGACCTGAGAGACAAGACTTTACAAACTGACTTGACAAGGTGTTGCATTCTATTCACCAAGCCTAGCAATAATGAACTGCCAGTTCTCTGCAATACCAAAACACCCTTCACACCTGAGTAGGGAACAAGTTGGGATTATGGTCTATTGTCGCTTTACGAGATCAAGTTTTACAAATACACACATTGACAAATAGAATTATCTGTAGTTAATAAGTCCAATTAATATCTTCATTTTGATAAACACCACTTTCACACGAGGCAAACACTTGTTTTACACGTTCACAATCTTCTAGTCTCACAACACATAACAATTAGGCAACACGTAGCCCCTCAGTTGGCCGGTTAGGGGCTACAATAGTTTCCATCACTTTCTGTATTAATTTTGTTCCATGTATTTTAAACGGGCGGTAGGCAAAATCTGTTCACCGATTTAGTGTTTTCACATCATCAAAAATACATTCTACTCTTAAAACTATCACTTAAAGTGCTTACTTTCTTCAGTGATCCTTTCTGATTCTACACATGTCTTAGATGAAGCATAGAGCTATGAGAATTAAGGTGACTTTGGCGAAGAATTCCAACTCCACTTTTTGGTCACCTTTAACTTTTTCACTGTGTGCGCGATAACCACAAAATATTTCAACTGAGTCACGTGAGTTAGGCAAAGGCTAGCGCGAGATTGAGCGAAGCGAGTGATGTGGCGTGTGACAATTGGAAGATAGCATAGGGAAGATATCAGGAGAAAGTTGTTAGATTTGTGTCCTGTGGACTTTTTGTTTATCAAAAGGCGTGACTTCACATAACTTTCTCAAAATGGCACCCGATGAGAGAAACTCCACCGAACTGTGACAGATCTTATATGTTCAAGTTATGTCGATTACATTGTATCCAGAGTCATGGTATGTGTTAATTATAACTATATGAGCATATGTGCATGATTTATTTGAATTTCTTTGCTGTATTTTGAAATGAGTAACTTTTTATGGAGATGTTAGGGACGTGACAAAAAATTTCAAATTCTTATTTAATATTTAAAAATGCATTGATTTAATAAAACATCAAAAACAGAGTCAAACAAAAAAAAAATTAACAAAATCCATTAAGCCGTTGACTTTTTATGAACGTTTGAAGAGCGATAATTAGCCATTTTTTTTAGTCCTCTGAATACATGGGAGTAAATGCGCATTCATGTGACCCAAAATTAGTTTTTTCACAATAACTTCCTCAATACTTTTAATAACAACATGAAAATTTCAGGATATGACAATCCTAGCATTTACTTGGTGAGAAACATTTTTAAGAAAACAAAAAATTCCAAATTCCAAAATGGCGGACAATATGGCCACCATTATGACTGCAAAAACGTCTTATTGTTTTACGTTAATGAACTATATGGTGTAATATACCATTAACAAACTATATGGTGTGATATACCAAATGATAGGTCTTTTCATTGCTTTTTTGAAGAGAATGGAGAAAAACATGTTTAGGCAATATTTTCGACATTTCCGCAATAGTTGCCAAAATGGCTGCCAACATTACTGCATTAACGACCACAAGAAGAGATTGATTCAGCAACCATNGTCTATTGTCGCTTTATGAGATAAAGTTTTACAAATACACTCATTGACAAATAGAATTATCTGTAGTCAACAAGTCCAATTAATATCTTCATTTTGATAAACACTACTTTTACACGAGGCAAACACTTGTTTTACACGTTCACAATCTTCAAGTCTCACAACACATAACAATTACAAGGCAACACATAGCCCCTCAGTTGGCCGGTTAGGGGCTACAATACTTTCCATCACTTTCTGCATTAATTTTGTTCCATGTATTTTAAACGGGCGGTAGGCGAAATCTGTTCACCGATTTAGTGTTTTCACATCATCAAAAATACATTCTACTCTTAAAACTATCACTTAAAGTGCTTACTTTCTTCAGTGATCCTTTCTGCTTCTACACATGTCTTAGATGAAGCATAGAGCTATGAGAATTAAGGTGACTTTGGCCAAGAATTCCAACTCCACTTTTTGGTCACCTTTAACTTTTTCACTGTGTGCGCGATAACCACAAAATATTTCAACTGAGTCACGTGAGTTAGGCAAAGGCTAGCGCGAGATTGAGCGAAGCGAGAGATGTGGCGTGTGACACTAGCATAGGGAAGATATCAGGAGAAAGTTGTTAGATTTGTGTCCCGTGGACTTTTTGTTTGTCAAAAGGCGGGACTTCACATAACTTTCTCAAAATGGCACACGATGAGAGAAACTCCACCGAACTGTGACAGATCTTATATGTTCAAGTTATGTCGATTACATTGTATCCAGAGTCATGGTATGTGTTAATTATAACTATATGAGCATATGTGCATGATTTATTTGATTTTCTTTGCTGTATTTTGAAATGAGTACCTTTTTATGGAGATGTACTATCGCCCTTGTCTGCCTGTGGCATTCAGGGCGATGTAATTGTCTGACTAAACCTGTTTGTAATCACATGTTTGCAACATTATACACGTTTTCTTGTATGCAAAGTTACTAATGTAGCACTCTGCCTAATTTTTTAGATTACATAATTTGAAATAAGTTGGAAAAAATAAAAACAAAACCGACCCTGATGGGACTCGAACCCACAATCTCTAGCTCCGGAGGCTAGCGCCTTATCCATTAGGCCACAGGGTCCAACACGTAGACGGAAGTGAATTTTTGCCTAAATATGGATTATGACTGCACACTTTGCCTAAACGCTAATTTTGGACTTAGATCACCTATTTTGTAGCACTAGACTATTAAAATCTCCACTCACGATACGTGCAAAGACGCAAGACAAGAGGAATTTCTATATAAAGTGTTTCGGAATTCAGAAGTACCGGTGCAGCAAAAGTAAGAAAAAGCATCAAAACTCACCATGATTGATGAAAATAAGTAGACCACAGTCCACACAAATACTAGTGTAATGAAAAAAACACCTAACTATACAAAAATGCCTTATGAGGCAGCCCGATTAGTAAGATATCGTCAAAATCTTATTCTGCTTTTCTTCGACTCATCAAAATGGCCGCCGTGGAGTCTTGTTTTTTAACTCCACATAACAAAGATCAACGCAATAGATGGCGCTTCAAAATGCGTGTGTCATTCTGTGCTCCGCGGATCTGTCATCGTCGTGGTCAAGTAGTAGTAGTGGTAATAATCTTTATTTAAAAGTCGGTGAACCTTAACAATGAAACATTAGCACAAGTGCTATTATCCGACAGATTTAAAATCTACAAAATGAACAGAACTAAAATACTAGCTAATTCTACAGTGCGGAGAATATACAGAACAACATAAATGTAAGTACAAAAGCACACATACATGTTACGAAGCGCCGTGTAGGCATCCATAGCAGTCTTCACAAGAGCAGATCTCAGAGAAAAAGTCATGAGCAAGAGTGGCAAATTCATTTAAGGTAGTACATTGTCTCATTACTGATGGCAATGAGTTCCAAAGCAAAGTACCTTTATGGGAGATTGAGTTACATCCGTAAGTCATCGTATTAAAGCGTTTCACATAGAGACAGTTTTCACCTCCAGTCTGAGACCGTATCCAGACTCTCTAAATTCAAGCTTTCCTGACAAAGGGACAGGGTCCAATAATATGAACATTTTTGAATACTTCAATAGATAAGCATTTCATCCGCCAACTAGTTAGAGAGCAGCTCCTAACCTTAACTAAGAGTTGTGAGTAGCTGGACTCATTGTGATTGAACACAAACTCACGGTGTTGTATCTTTTCCATTTTCCTACTTTTCTGTATTCCACATAGGTGCCAAACAAGGGGGCAGTGATTAAAAAAGGATCTTATAAATGCATAATATAACTTAAGCTTACTGTTAATGCCTAAAACATTTCGAAGACGGAACAAGGCATTCATCTGTCTAGAAGCTTTTTTGCAAATAACATCAACGTGCTCGTGGAATCTTAGCTGGCTGTCAAGTTGGACACCCAGCAGTTTAACGGACTCTTCACACTTAATCATAGTATCACCACACATGAGATACCTATCATTATTTTGTGCACGATTCCTAGAAAAGATGATTGACTTAAATTTACCAAGGTTTACAGCCATTCCATTAGAGGAGAACCAATCCATTGCCATCTGCCCAGCTACCTTGAGGCTGAGGCGGACTGCAGATAAAGAGGAGCCTGCTTGCAATAGGTTATTGTCATCAGCGTAATTATATAACTTACAGTGACCACTTATAGCGTAAAATATATCATTGATAAAAATGTTGAATAACATGGGGCCTAAGACAGACCCTTGAGGAACGCCCTTGGGGACATTTAACCAGTCGCAGGCACTGACAGTGGAGCCAATTTTCACCCTCATCCTTCTATCACTGAGATAGGACATTATGAGGTTACAGGTATTCAATGTGCAGCCATAGGCTTTTAGTTTGGCAACAAGGAGCTCATGGGGGAGGCAATCAAAAGCCTTAGACAGATCAATCAGTATGCACCCAGCAAATAAATTTTTGTCCAGGGCTAACCTTACATCTTCAGTTAGACGTAAGAAGACATCCTGACAAGAAAAACCTTTACGGATATTANTTTTCTTTTCAATTTAGTGACTAGATTTCGCTGGGATCTATAATTCTCCCAGTTTTCAGCACTTCTGTATTTAAAGTAGCGGCGTCTGAGCAATCCCTTGACATTTATGGCTCTTCTAAGTTCGCCATTCATATAAGGGACAGGAAGCTTCTTTAGGACCTTGGTCTTCATTGGAGCATGAAAGTCAATTACCCCCCTCGGGAGCTCATTATGAAACCATAAAGCATCATCAGTATCATCAAAAATGTTGGCTACATGAAAGGGTGCTACCTCAAGTTCCCTATTGTAGTCGGCTATAGAGGACGATTTCATGGAGCGATAAAAAATTTTCTGGGTTGATATTGCGAGATTTGGACTTTGGCAATACCACCAACAACATGATGAAAATCACTTACACCCGAATCATAATTCAAGATTCGAACTAGTCTTCTAGGTTTGCTAGTTAGGATAACATCTAGTAGAGAGGGTGGGCCCTTGAAACATGTGGGCTCCTTGACAACGCTTTTTAGACCATAGACATCCATGAAATCGTTTAGTGGATTGTTACAAAGCATGTTCACATTCATATCTCCCATGAGAAAGATCGTGTCACTCTCTAGCTGGACTCTACTCAAGATAGTATCAATACTTGTCAACAGGTCTACATTTTTCACATGCGGTGGTTTATATATACATATGAAGAACCACTTATCCCTCTTAATGACAACTTCCAGGACAAGACATTCCACATTACCGTGGGTACATTCCAGGTCTTGCCTTCGCTTATGTCCCAGATCACCTCTGACATAACACAAAATACCACCACCATGTCTACTTCTATCATTTCTATGTAGTATATAGTTAGGGACAGAAAATTGTGCCGAGGCAAAGGACTCGTCAAGCTTTGTTTCAGAGAAAAAACTTAAATCTATATGAGAAATGAGAGATTCTGCAAATTCATCAAATTTTGAGGAGAATGAATTGATATTAAGGTGAGTGAAGATAAAGTTATTTTCGTAATCCTTTCTCAACGCCGTAGCATTTGTGTGTGTTGCATTATCTCTACTCAGGGTCCCTGAAGAGGGGAGGTTTGTCATTGATTTGAGTGTATTCAGTTGTGGATCGTAATCCTTTTCATCATAGTCCGGGTTTAGTCCAGGGATCAGTGGCAGGGTGAGAGCGGCCTTTGACTCATGGCCGAGGAATCAATTTGACCTGCAGTGTTTGTCCTTGTGGCCAGACTTATGACACTTGTGACAATTAATCAGATGGCCATGGCGGCACTGAAGTTTAGTGTGTCCCGTCTCAGAGCAAAAGAAGCACCGAATGTCTCTCCTGTAGTTTGACTGTCTTTCCTCATGGTGGTGAGATTTATTTCTCGGCTCTTTTAAAGTTATGTTCTTATTGGCTTCTACGACGTTTCTCACCAGCTTTGTTGTGCCACGACTGGTTGGATGGACATCGTCATAAAGCAGCGAGTCATCGACTGTGTTGTCCAAGTTTTTAAAGGTTTTATCATTGTCCACGAAATTGACATTGAGATCTTGGCACTTGAATCTAGGCTCGCGCTAACCTCTCGCCACCTCGCCATTAGCGAATCCTGAGCGGCACTGACGATGGTAGAGCTAAGTCCATTCGCCAACTTAGCGAAAGATTTTTGAAATTTGACAATAAAAATTAATTTCGGTAAACCTACTGGCATGTCGACTCAGCCTGCCTGAATCAAGTCGCGCCGCCAAACGACATTCGCTATGACGGATAGATTTTTCCGAGGCATAGCAAGTGAACTCTCTCCTCGGTCTAGTCCTATGGTAAAACCCGACACCAAGAGTGGAATGTGGTACGCGTCAAGTATTATATTAATGCCCCAAATGAATCTGCTGCTATACTGCCGCTAAGTGCGAGTGGCCGCGCTGGCTCAGTGGGGTCATGTGGCCGGGGGCGGATCTTGGTTGGTAGGCCTACCAACAGTTTTGTGTTTCAGTAATGCAACGTTGTATAAATGATATCTCTGTCTTTCTTTTTTGTTTTCTGTGATTATACTTGTCAAGTGAAACACATTTTTGTCCTGATCGCCATCGCGTAGTATACTAGCTCTACGAGACTTTAGGAAGTTTGAAACATTCGAAGACTAAGTTTTCTCTGATCAGCGAGAGTAGGTTCGCTCAAAAATGTGCTTATATATTGTATTATCTATGACCCAGGGAAAAATATCTCACTATAATCTCAAACAAAACGGACGAATTCAACTTTGATGATTGATTTAAAAATGGAATTTTATGAGTTATGTCATTACAACTAATTTAATGATCGATATTCAGTCTCATTGCGTAATTGTCGTAAAATTTCCCATACTCGAAGATTTGTTTTCACTCAAGGGATCAGAAAACTCATACTTATACTTAAACTGCCTGTTTGATGAAACCATAGATGCTGAACAAAGTCTATGGTAAAACCACTGAGACCAGATTTCGATCACGATGGTTGAAAACTACCAGCTTAACTGCTGAAACTGTATCAGCAGTCCTACACCCTCTGCCACTGAGAAAATATAGAACGTTTGCGGTAATTTTCGTACTTGAGTCGTTTTCACTGTTTCTTCATACTATACATGCCAAAACACTTTACTTGTACTACAAGCTAATGATAAGGAGAAAGTGACTGCGCACCTACCGGGACACGAAAAAATGACGTTTTTAAATTATTTATTGATATCAAGACCGGATAAAGCATGCATGAGGGGTCTGAGGTTCGGTGACGGATTAACATCAATCATTTTTTTTTATAATTAGCATGTCGAACTATTTCTATTGGCTATTCTTAGAAACTAAAATGACATAAACCTAACAGATAGAGATGAATGGTTTTTACGAACTACAACAAGGGAATTTCGTGTAATTTCTAAAGGACAAAATTCCATACGGTAGGTTTTGTTCTGATCCTGTTGGATACAACGTTCAATGCATTGTGTTCAAATCAAATATTCTGTTGTCAAGTAGTGCTTGAATGTGACAAACATTAGCATTCATGCATGTGTACCCTTAAAGGGTCGGGTTTCACGGCCGAGAAAAAACATTTTTGGGATTAGTGTTGGATGTGATAGACTTTTTGGAGTTGTTAGTTTGATCAGAGCTAAAAAACAATAAAATTCGTTCATGTTGCGTTTTTGATGATTTTATTACAAATCGTCAATTCTCGCCGATGTCTGCCAGACATTCGCTGAAATCAAGGCCGGTGTTAATAGTTAACTACACTTAACTTATCCCGCGATTTAGCTCGACTGTACGATGTTTCTCAGTGGCTGCGAACACGTAGGTTCCTGGTTTCGTACACGCATTGGAACTAATTTCGGAAAATTACTGGTCTCGCCGACAACATCACTTTTAAAAATAATGCGTTCTTGAGATTCCATAACTGTCAATAGAAATGCAATATTTCGTACTGACGAAGGAGTTTCCTGCTAGATTTCTTGTCAGGTGGTTGAACGCAACAGCACAGTTTAATATCTTAATATTTACTTTATAGAATGTTGCTCTAGAACAAAAAAAATCTTTGGAAGAAATGATTATGGTTAAACTCATCAACTGTCGGCCTTATTTCTTTCTTTACCTAATCTTTCTCTCAGTTTCCGAAGTAGTTTCACCAGTGACCGTATTTTATTTCACTTACATTGCCTCTCCCACGTCTCATTTAGCACCATCATATGGTCTTTGCAGTCATTATTTGGTAAATTCCAATTCGTTTAACAGCCTCGTACCCATGCCTCAAGGTAGTAATGATCGGATCTCGCTGGATCCCTGCGTGTCGCTAGGAGGTAGAGAACACGCAGGCATCATTTAATTTTCCTCGGGAATTTTTTTACATCGGAGTTTTTGATTGGCTGGTTGAATTCTCAACAGGTACCGCTTTACGCAAACAAACTGACATGATTGATGGAGGAAGTTTAAATGTGGTCTTAACTGTACAGACAAATTGGTGCTTAATTCCTGTTCAAGAAATATGAATCCCAGAAAATTGTGGTTTCCGGGAGTGCATATTTTGTTTAGGTTGCTGTCCTGTAGACACACAGTATGAATAACACACCGGTTAAATCGATCAGATGTATGTTTATTGTACATGTATGTGCTTCAAGCATGCGGCTATTAAACATTACTGCAGAAACGGAATACCGAGCTGTTACGCCACTTGCATGACAAGGCTAAAAATCGTTCATAGTCCCGGCGCCATTTCCTTTCTTTGTTGTAAAGCTAATTAATGACTGCGGAGGTTATATCAACCAGTGGTAACTGAAGCGCGCCTTGCTACTGAATGATACCTACGTGTTTTCCAAACGCAAGGAACCAGCGAGTGGGCGGATCAGAGACCGTAGAGAGGGAGACAAATCCCATTTGACGACCACTGGCTGACATTGCTGTTTCATGGACCGTAGCTGGCGTGTGTGCAATAAACAAATATGGCAAGATCAAGATATGACGGCTCCGGTCGGTAAAAAAGCAACGGTGCTTTTCGCAATGCCTACGGCTGCAGCAACAGTTGATTGAAAATTTGTGACATACTTTTATCGCTTCCCACTGATTAAGATAGATGATGTTCACGATTGAAATAAAAGATTTTTGCGTGAAACTGTTGCCCATCAACAATTGATGGACTGGGTGATTTGAACTTATAATGTCTTTACTATTCCCTGCATTTGATCGCTTATACAGAAAATTATTGTAAATGGTTTGCATGATTTTGGGAACTATTGATTGCTTTTTATTTATTCGCTTTTACTTATTTAAATTATTTCTTGTAATCCCACAAAGGCAACATTCTGGCTGTCTGGTCAGTAATCTATATCATGAGATAGTAATGAACACCCCTAAAAAACGCATTGTTTAAGGTGCAGTAGTGGTTGCATTGTGTTGCTCCTGTTTACAAATCATTGACTAGCACTTGTTATTTTGTATACGCAGTTTAAGCTCACTTATGTGATTATAATTTGGACACTATTGCAGCATTTTTCTGCATCCACAATATTTTCCTTGTCTGTTAATTATTTTTCAAAACGACTTGACAGATTCTGGTGAAACTTCACAGTATGGTACTTGCCCAAAATTTTTGTCAAAATGGCTTATCAGTGTTTAACAAAACATGACACATGGCGGAGATACATCGTTTTTTATGCAAATTTGACTGCAGTTCGAGGTGCACTTTTATTTTCTATCATGATATGGACTTCAGTGCATAATAAATATTAATCGTATGGTTTGGTAACCTGCTTGATAATTTGCCATAGGAAGTGTTGAAGGAAGTGTTTTTCTATTAAGGACATATTGAGCCTTACATCGGTGGGTACTTTGGTAGTATGTATATTACCTTGGAAACCCCGTTACACTCAGTGACGATGTCGTTTGTTTAGATTTTTGTTTTCACATGGGTCTTAAAACAGCAAGTCAGGAAATGAGGCATCCTTATGTTATTTTTACCTGCCGATGTAGGCTGAATGGGCTTTTAACTAACTGCTGATAGTTGATTTAATAAAATGTGAATGGTTTACGAGAACTGGAAAGGATCGTAAAAAACTGCCCTAAATGGACTGTGTATTCAATAGGTATCTTGACTGTTTTATGGGGGCATACAAGGCAGGTTTACTGGACTGCAGGAAGGAATTCCATCTCTTGGTGGTTTTCAACCCCTACTCCTGTTGCCCCAGTTTCATTCACTACAATCTACCCCAATTCGCTACCCATTTCAGATCCCATCAGGTAAAGATGCAGGGGGTCCAGCAACTCGAATATATTCCCTAAATCTACTGCGTATTTGTGAGTTTTCTATTTTGAGTTCTCATTATTATTGAAAATGAGTAGGGATCTTTTCATGCAACGCTCCTAATTTAAGGACTAAATCCCTAAATATTTTGACTGAATTAAGGGCTCAGATTTTAGTCATATTATTAGAAAATGTCAACAGATGAGTTCGTAATAAAGATAAAAAGATAGAAAAATATAACAACTGTGAGTGAAGAACGAAACAAATACGCAGAAGATTTAGGCAACTCAGTTGAGTACAGGCCGATCCATGGGGGTCAAAGCGGTCCGGACCCTCATTTCCCTTGATTTTGTGATATCAAATCTAGAATTTTTAAATTGTTAACTTGGACCACCCTTTTTCAATAATCTGTGATCCGACCCCCCCCCCTTGAAAAATCCTAGTTGGGACTATAGTAACTGGCACAGACCCTCTGCTTGAATATAGAATGCCGTAAGGTGTGAATTTTCAAAACAAAGATCTGAACCCGTGTTTGGATGGCGTAAGAGGGCAGTTTTTCGACATTGGCGAAAGAAACATTTGATGATGGGGCGAGGAGAGCCTGTTATTTTTTCAATTTTAATTTAAAACAAAGTTTGTGTGTTGAAACTTTTAATTATTGTTAATTAATTGATATTAACATCTGGAATATTGGGGGCAAACAACTATCTCCGCCCCTAACCTTTTGGTTGAAGGTCGCCCCCCGTTTTTGTTTCCTCTTCTTCAGCAGATTTACCTTATGTTTATTACTTCTCTGACCCCCCTGGACAAAAATCCTACAGGTTATGTACCTACTCAGCTTCCAATCACCTACTTTCATCTGCTCACCTCTGATTACTGATTCACCCTGTTGTTTATGATGTATTTCTCGTAAGTTATGTTACCGTTGCTGCCTAAATTGTTTTCTTGATTTACTCTATATTTTGCCTATGTGTATATTCCAATACACTGCTCATATTGTTTGTTCTCAATATTTTAAACAAAGACACTTCGCAATTTTAAATTTGGCAAACTAAGATCAGCCATGGTAGTCGACGCCTCGTGTACTTCGTTGGCGCACACACACCCGCTAGGTGTTGCCACGGTCCATGACACAATAATGGCGGCTGCCAAAGTAAATAGTCATGTCTCGCCTTTGATCGGATTAGCCATGGCTAAACCGATCAGCGCTATCTTGAGGCTTGGGTGGACGAGGCTGCTCGTTAAAAAGCAAAGTATTTGGCAAAGTAATTGCATTGTTAAGGCACCATTCTTGATTTCAGTGAATGTCTGTAAGACAAAGGCGAGAACAGTCGATTTACGGTACTAAAAATCACAAAAATACAACTGATTTTGTCGTTTTATGGCTCTGCTCAAGAACCGTAGAGAATCGGGAGAAAATTCCAGTGGTCGCGCGTGCCCTGTGAACTTTGCGCCCGTTGCAACAAAATCACGCTAACGTTCGAGTTGAACTCTGCGATGCAATCTAACCGAAAATGCCTTTCTTATGATCTCCTAGGTTTTAGACCAAACTTTTCAAAGTAAACACGATTAATGTATAATTTAATCTGTATAACTTACTACAAATTTAAGAACAAACTCGTAATAACAAAACGCTTCGTCAACAATAAGAATAGAACACAAAACAATAGCATGATAACAAAAAAACGATTTTAAAACTTTCTTTGGAATGTAGACAAACAAAGTGCATTTCAGTCTTCCACCTCTATCATCACCTCTCTATCATCAGGTGCCTCGTCAAGTGGACATAAGCTACCATCTCTTTCAAGAAAAGTGTTCGTTTTTGAGGGATTACTATACGGTAAGCCCAGTCCTTGGACATTTGCAACTGACTCTGGCAATGTCTTTGAAGTGTCAAAACGGTCATAATCGCTACGAATCACCAATAGACCACTGGCATCCAAACTTGCTGTCAACGTCTCCGCTTGTGTTCCTACTGGCAACTTATAAACACGTTCAAATTCGCGTTGCATACCGGTACATGATTTGTCACACGTGCACCTTTGTTTTCCAAGTACCTTCAACTTATTGTTTTGTATAAAAACTTTCAAATCTTCTGGATAATAACCTTCTATTTGTAATTTTGCAAGTTCTATGGACGGTAACTGTCTCAAACGATTTTTGTTGTATCCATCCTCAGTCCTAGAGTTTTGCTTTTGTGGACTACCCTCTCCTTGCAGGTGTTTCTCTGTTCTCCTCAACTTATCACTATGGTGACGTTTTCTCTCGATTGTCAGTTGTTCCTGTCGCTCTATTTCTTTCTGCAGCTGTTGTTGTTCCAGTTCTCTCAATCGTTGCCTTTCCCTTTCCATTTCCTTCTGTCTTTCCAACTCTTTTTCTTCTTGTTGCCGCTCCCATTCTCTCAGTCTATGCATTTCCCTCTCCCTCTGCCTCTCTGTTTCCAGTCGCTGCTCGTGTCTCAGTCGCTGTCTTTCCATTTCTTCTTGCCTCCTTCGCTCTGCCTCCCTGTATCTCCGTATCTCTTGTTCCCTTTCTCGCAGCTCCCTTTCCATCTGCTCTTGGCGTTGCGCTTCAAATTCTCTCTCTAATTCCTCCTCCCTCCTTCGTTGCTCACTTTCACGCAACAGTTCCCGCCTCCTGGCTTCTTCTTCATCCTCAACAGAAAATCCGACGGTAGGCCTTTCTTCATTCCTTCCATGTTCACGGTTCTCATTTGTATGGCGATTGTCAAGGCATCGTCTCCGAGGTAATAATTCATCATGCCAGGCATCAAACAGCGAGGGGTAAGTCATCCCATTAAATTCTGATAAATATGGCTCGTTCCAAAATCCTACAACGTCGAAGTCTCGCCACAGACGTCGATGTAGATTTTCAAAATCAAGACGCCGATGTCCGTGACAACTAGATCTGAAATGAAGCGAGTAAGGTCAGGTTAATATCAGTGTTTCGAGAAAAAACTGTGCGTTACCAGCCAAGCTGTTATATCACTGGGTATAAAAGAATAAGTGTAAGGAAACCATTGAATAACATACGCTCAACCCAGCAAAGGTGCTCATGGATTCTTTTGGAATTTTCCGAAAATTTTAATTGCCGGCCTGCCAAAAACGTTTATTTGTGTAGACTTCAATAGGGCGAGAAAAACTAGCCAGAATGCAAAGCTCTCATTGAAAATACACGGTAATATATCTCCGAATGTCACGAAATCTTGCTTTTCTAGCCAGGTACTATCGTTGACTAAACTTTACCCTGGGTACCGGGTCGGAGTCTCTTTTCCCTGCGAACTTCTGGCTTCCCAACATATTCGCTATTCAACAACGACAGCAGAATATAAAACAAGGAGCAAGATGAAGAACTTCATTTTGCCCTTGCTGAGTTGTGAAAGTTGAATTCTAAACCGAAGAGCAGATGCCGGGGGCTCATTAGAACAATAATACGCCACGCTCATCCGACGGATCCGATTCTTGTCGCCGGAATGAGCCGGCAACTGAAGCACGTCGTAGGCAATGTGTTCATGCGATGTTTTCCAATTCCCCATTTTAGGGTTGACTAACCCGAATAAACTCAGAAGCATTTTCTTGAGTCATTAATGGTTTAATGCTCTGGGTGATAACCGCCGCCGAGTAAATCTCTGGCACTGAGAGAATCCCAACACGGCAATTGGGAATACTGTAAGCCACACCCAAGAGAGAATCAAATTTTATTTATCGTCGTTCGGAGAACTGATTATTAGCCAGTTGGGCTATTTCTGCGACATTAAATTTAACAGAAACATGAAGAAAGAGGAACTTAAGCTAAAGGTGGAGAATAACACAGAGAAATAATTGTAAATAAAAGTTAAGTTGTCGTATTCGCTTAAGTATAGACTAGGGTCTAATGAGCATAAAAGATAATGGGTACACGTGTAATCCGCTAAAACGATGGTATACAGTAATTAGAGTATAATCTGGAGTGTTTACAAAGAGAACAACTGCATTCATGAAAGTAAAGGCTTAAATCCATTTTCATCTTTAGCCACCCAAACACGGCGGATGTAACTTCAAAACAGCAACATTAAATGACAGATAATTGCTACAGATCTTAAAGTAACCATACCTTCTGTTATGGCAGCCACCGTGACCGTGAGCGTTGGTGACCACAAGCAAGCAGCCAATTGTGATAGCAAGCGTTACCACAGTCCGTAAAGTTCTTTCGGTCGTTTTCATAATTTATGACTTTTCTTGTTGTTGAAAATGGTGCCAAGCGTTCCTCAAATGTCTCAAGAATGCGATAAAAAGTACGACTCCACCAGGCCGACAATCGTGGATCTTCCTCTGTGATGTACTGTATAAATGTTTTGGTTAGAATGACGGATTTTCGAGCAGAACATCTTTATAGGAATTCAAATGTTAAGGCCACGTCAGATTAATAAAGCCACGTCATCATTAACGACGAACGTGCTAATTCTGAGTGACACGTTATCATTTAGCCCGGGCGGGTTTCATCATTCGACAGCATGTTTATGTTTTGTTACTGTAAATAAACGTGACCTTTAGCTTTCACATACCTCGCTCTTATTGGACAAAAACTAGACGACGTCACAATTCACCTTTATAGGTCAATGCGTCCTCGTAAACTAAAGTTCTCTGTGTCAAAACAGTCTTGCTGGAAAATCTCGTTTCAGAACGTTCTGTACCTATAATATCTTTGCCAGAGGTTATTGATAATTCCGGTTCTTGCTATGTGCTGAGGTACGTTTAGACAATTAGGTACGTAGCATGGGGCTGATCGTTTTCTGTCCAGTCTTTTCGTACTTCGCCGTGCAGGGAACCTCCAAAAGATGACAACCGTGACTCGTCCTCATGAGCACTGTCGCCGCTGGGCGGCGAGCCTTGGGAGATCGCACACGGTTTTTGCTATTGCCTAGTTTTCTGACATCTCGACATGGTGCCGATGTCCAAAGCATTCAGACTGGGACACAAAAAAATACGTGGAATCCGACCCGCCTGGCGGTGTATGGAGTCATACCGCGCTTTGGCTTCCGAAAGAGTAGACCGAGCCACGGAGGAGTCCCGGCGGCTCGGCGTTCCCCTGCCAGGCTCCCCGGCGGCCGCCCAAACCGTCTCGTTCAAAAGCCCACTGCCTAGTACAACTCGTTAAGCATGACGCTGTATCCCTTAGGTCACGTCAGCAATGGTAAAAAAATCGTCAAATTATGAGGCCAGCATGTCAGCGACCGTGACCTGGGCCCGGCCGGCCGGCCTGGCACTCGATGACAAAAAAGTACCTGCGGCCGAACTACTGAGTGTACTTCATTAAAACTTCAAGTTGATGACTGACCCCCGGACTCAGTTCCTGAACCTACATATGTCGATGATTATACTCTCTCATGTTCGGCCCTGACCCTATAGGCTCACCTTAGTTGAGTCGTCGACTCAGTCCAATAGGATATCCAGACCCTTGACAGCGGTAACGGCATAATTCAGGCAAACCCTGAAATATTTCAAATGCCAGATTCCCTTTCATCTCAGTATCAAAATCACCCGTGACAAAACAGTACAACTACATGACGTTGAAGTAGACTTGCTTATGAGCTTCAACGATCACCAGTGCTTCTAGTGGTAAAATTAGAGGTAAGTAGGCGCCCAAAGCCCACCGTATCACACATTGAGCACGGAACTTACCGTACGGTGCGTAGGCGCTACGTTCAAATGCCAAAATGTGGTTGGCTGCGCCTACGCCCCACTACAGCACTGACGATCACATGTGTACCATTTGCAAAAAGACTTCGCGCAAAATTAACATTTTGAAACGTTGTAAGTTCGGAAATCGCCTCACCCACCAGAGCAAAATCACCGGTCCGGCATTTTCATGCACTTGTAATCGGCAGTTATAACTATTACCCACTAGCTTGGCACTTCTGCTCAAAAGAAAACTCTGAAAACTAGAAAAAAAATCAAGAACCCAAGAACGATTGTGTCCCAGGCTTCCACCAGGGTCGCCGAATCGACATGCGAGCGGCCGCTGCAGACCGGCTGGATCCAGGTGTCACAATGTAACATGATGTACGGTAGTCTTTGTAAATCATCATAACCAACAGGCACGTATATTCCTATCATGCTCATATTCTATGTTACTTTTCAGTTATTATTTATTTCATACTCCATGTACTACTGTGAAAAAGTGTATTTTGTTTCGCACAAATTTGTTACCCAGTATAATAAAACCGACGTATAATAATTAAAACATCTTGTATCTCTTGTATCTTCCATCGCCTGTCCGAGGGTGGCTGTCAGTCAGCAGATCTTGGTATCATATCCGGGTGAACTGCGGCAGATGGCACTCCATTGCTGGTTGCGTGTAAAAGCTCGATATTTCAAGGTACATTGTTACTGCTGGGGTCATCAAGGGCTAGGATTACATAACCACGAATCGTCCTCATGAGAACGAAATAGGAAATATGGGATGAACTAATCACTCTGCATTTATCATACGAAATCCACCGTGAACAAAATAGCCTTGCGGTCTAGGCATCACATGGCAAGTGAGACTAATGTACATATTACTGTGCTGATAAACAAAATAGTTCTCATGTGAAGTAGTGTACTTGTAAAATGCATAAACATGATAAGTAAAAGTTATCATAAAACTTAAAAGCTCTTTGTTTTGGTTAGAAAAACAACACAAATCACGCCTTCTTAATCTGCGGAAAACGCTAAAAAAGATAGACTTCTACCGAGTGATTACCGGGCAGCCTAGTCGTGCTGAACTCGTCATCAAAATAACCCTAAATTACTACGTGAGTATTTTTTTCGTTTAAATACCGTTCTTAACCGATTTTTATGCCAGTAAGGGATCTATCAATGCCTTCCATCACCAAGTGTTGTTGACCAGCAACGCTGCCAGACAGCCTAGATCTCGTCAATATTAGGGTTTGCTAAGCCATAATGCATTTGGCCCGATTGTTCACGTAAGTCACACACCAACATCCCTGCGTAGATCCTAACTACCTCGATATTGAGACGATTGGGTGGTAGGCCTCTCATGACAGTTCATTCAACATAGTGAACCATCTAACCCACAGAATGTTCAGACAATTATAGTGAGTTCGCACAAAAGTAGAACAGAAAATGTCAAATAAAACTTCGAGTTCGATTTCAAGTACCCCCATTAGACCTGGCACCCAGTTTGTAAGTCAAGTTTTACCACCATAAAAAGTACACACTGCAGTTTCGTGGGGATAGTTCATCTTGAGTAACCAATTCACCTACTGGGGACACTCGAAATTCTTGAGCAAACCCAAGTTTTAGTTCGGCGCACTTCTTGGGATTGCACGCCCATGCACATTAGCCGATGGCATGAGGATACGAGATGCCTAACGAATTAAGACGGTTCTCATTTTTTCGCCATTTTGATGGATTAGTCTGCTTGAATCAGTTATAATAGCATATCCAGTTTTTAGTACCAGAAGTCACTAAGATTGAATCATGGCCATTTTTAGGCTATAAGGAAGTAAAAGATATCTTTTTAATCACCAAGTTGAGCCCTTCGTTAAATAAAAAACAAAGATCCACAAATTTCAGTTCATACTATGCATGCATGGTTGTATATATACACACACACAAAACGAACATAGAGCTGATGAGAGATTAAGAATTGTGCCCTATTGTTGTACAATGTTCTGAGAGAATGGAACTGTCATTTGCAGTGAATCTTCCAATTCTGGTACTTGCAAGCAATATTTCAACAGGTAATTTTTAATGTTATTACACAATTACTTCAGATAAAAAAGACACAAGATTGAAATAAATTCATAAAAACAACAAAATCTATGTTTGACAGCGCATAGCTGTGTTTGGCTGGAAATTTGCATTTTATTAAATTTACAGGACCTGACTTAGCAGAATAAGAAGACTAAAATTATTTACTTAAACAGAATTTTTGGTTTGTGATACAAATTATGATCTTTGATTCCCAAAGCTGCCTATCCTTGCATTTCAAACACTTAATCATAGAAAATTTAACCAAGATACCGAACAAATCAGATCAGCAACTATTGTAAGAAAATGGGAGGACACACAGAACTGGGGATATTATATAACTTGATCAAACAAATATCATGACCAATTTCCATATAGGATATACCAAAAACTGTTTACTTTGCATTTTAGTCGCCTTATTCCCCAAACTTGGGATCGACAACTTCAAGGGGCCACAGTACTGAGTTCATGATAAAATCACAAATGATAAACATATACATGCCCTGCAATGACTGCGCCTCCCACTCAGTTGCACACAACTTGCACCTTAGTATGCCTGTGGACTGGCATATATGCACAAGTTTCGCCAACCCACGGTGTTCATACTTTGTCAATGCCTAGACTAAAAAAATGTACATCAGCATGAATTTCCGAGTAGCTCAATTCCACCAGATTTACACGACCAGCATCAGTGAAGCATACAACACTGTGCACGTGAAGCAAAGTTCACCGCAGTCAGTCTTCCGCTGATTTCTCAGAAACAACATGGTAAGAGGTACCAACATCTTGGATGTCCATCTCTGGGAGGTTCCCCTAAAGTAGTCGTTCACCAACACATCAAAACGTGACCTTGGTGTGGAACTTGCGAAAGGCTCTAGATATTCTCCATGAGTTGGGTTCCTCATATTTGTTATAGAGAGGTTCAATCTTCTGCTGCTTTTTGTGCTTGCTCAGCTTGGTCGGGTCGGAGAACTTGAAGAACTTTGCTGCAAACTCCACCAGCCACTTGGCGTCGATGCCCGTTACCTCACGCATGTATTCTTTGGTGGTGAGGACTAATTCATGGTACACAACCCTGTGAACAGGAACAACAGCAAAATTATATGTCTGTTTATAAAAACGAGGACAGATTTAAACCGGTTTGACATGTTTCGGCGTTTATTAAAACAACATTATCAGAAGGCAACTGGCACACCACAGGTTGTCATTGTTAGTCTATTTATTGTTACTCCTCTGTAACTCTGTCTGTGTATCATTACCCTTTGTTGGGCCTAGCAAGGTGGCCACTTTTTTCATCTAAAGGTGTTTTAATAAACGCCGAAACATGTCAAGCTGGTTTAAATCCATCATTGTTTTTATTAACATATGCTGCTACTTGCTGTCATGCAAATGTCTGTTTAAAGATATCCTCCATGTTCGTCCACTAATAAAATACCTTGGAAAAACAAATTACCAGTCCTAGTTAACATAAGTCGTATTCCGTTTTGAAATAATATTGCAATTATACCAAATGGCTTCCTAAAAGGTGTCTTCATGCGTCATCAAAATTACTCTACAGTGTGGCGAGACAATTTGCCAGCAGTGTTTGTCCGCAGCACATATTGAAATGATTGATCAATCTAATCAACGGGCAAGGGTTACTATTTAATGCTTATTGACAGCACATCACCACCTACCATTCAGGTTGTCTGTTAAACAGAGCAGACGACGGATGAATATAGACCACTTGGCTGTCCACTAGGGTTCGATAGCCCTCCTGTGGGTCTTTCTTGGCCGCATTACGGAAGAAGCCGGAGCAGATGGCTTTCTGAACACGTACCGTGTTCTTACCACAGGACACGACATCTAGCTTGTGCCTAGAAACACATTTTGATTGCATGACAATGTAACTGAGAAATGTGACGATGTTCATGGCAACACCGAGCCTCATACTGAACAAACAGCACAATACATATATTTTTTCTCAATTTACAAAAGTACAAATGTTTTGCAATAAGTGATTCATAACAGCATTAACACTTTTATATTACATCTAAAACTGTGTCTAGTTTCATGGGCAGCTCACACTAGATGCCACTCCTTGCAACAGATGTCACCACTTGCACAGTCATCAACTCTGAACCCTCTTCACCCAGCTGACCCCAACTCACCTGTCCATGATACCCAACATCTGTTTACGCACATCCTGCGCCCTCTTCAGTGTGCGTATCTGTACAAAGTTCTCATAGCACCATGGGTTGGAGAACTTGTTGTTCTTCCATGAATTGTAGACGGCCAGCAGCGTCAAGTGGTCACCCTCAGGCTGGTTAAACTTGGCCTTCTTTTGGTCTGCCAAGGCTTGTTTGTCCTATAGGCAAATTGCAGGTGCAGGAGTTGTTGCAGTAGAATATCAACAGCCAGTAAATTTGGTACATTAAGTTTCAAGGGTTTTGAGCTATCCAGTAACAGTAACACACTTTTTGGCAACCAGATATTGATAGCAGGAACAGAGAAATCCTCAGCTAAGGCGATACAATAACATCTACCAGACAATGTTAATTCATACGATTACAAATAACTTCCTAATACCAACAGTCAACAATCATGCAAAAAATCCTACATGTAAGGATTCAATGGATGCCCTATTAGCAGAAAGGAACACCGTGTCCTTGTAACTGTACAAGAACAGCATAGATAATCTGCCACCCTCACCGACCGCCATGGCATTCTCATTAACAGTGTTCTTTTCTCATAAACATAGTTCTTTTCTCATGAGATGAGGTTATATCCACTAAGTTTGCAACAGGGTAGAGTTCAGTAACACTAGCACCTCGATAAAACGCAAGACTGCGAGATTACGTGAGATATTGCCATGTATTTTAAATGAGAAGATGTGATTTTGGCTAGATCTTACCGAAGTCCTAGCATTACTCAACTCTACCCAAATGTTTGCAAAATAAAAAAACAAGGTGGATTTGCATATCACTTCCCTTGGTGTCATGGTGTTCACCAGTTCCTAAACAGTAGAGGTTTACTTGAGGTTTGTAAGGCATCATGTTAAGTTTTCTACAAGCAAAGTTATACACCTACGATGAGGTTATGTAACGAGATTGCTATTTTGTGCCACTTCTCCAGCTCAGTAGGAAAACCCACAAAAGGTAGGTCCATTCTATTCTTGCCAATACAATTCCTTTCTCACAAACATTAACCCAAGTTGCAGCATACAGACAGATTTGATACACTCTACCAAGCCCATGCCACGTATTATCAAGCAAATGAAATGTGTGCCTCTTGTTAGTTGTGAAACAAAATGCAGTTAATAAAAAGCATTCATAGGAACTGAACTGCAGTGTGTGAGATAAGAACTACAGTTTAAAAGAAAAAACTTGCATTGATGAGAAAAATGTGCATTTAATGAGAACATTGAGGCAGGAAGATTGTCTACCCTGAAGATCCACATACAACATCTCTTTAAGTCAGAAGGACACAAATAAAATAGGTTTTGCCGCAGTGCCTGTCCCAAAACTACAACAGAATGTCGCACATTTGGACAACAAAAACAATCATTTACACAAGACAACTTACCTTTGGCCTGTAGAAAACGTTCTGTACAGATAACATGGAAACTATTGTGAGAACCTCATCACTGCAGCCCAGATGGACTGACATGATCAACATCTTGGACAACATGGGTGCCAGAGGGAACTCTGCCATCTATAGGGAGAAATACACAGCTGATTAAAGTCTCGCACTAAGATGTCAGAAAAGTGGTTAGAGAAAACCAATTGGAGTTGAAAATTAAAGATGGTTGTCTCAGATACTGCAAACAAATACAGGTTTGCGGAAAATTTCCTTTCTGATGGATTGAGAGAAGAAAAATTTTAGCTCTGAAATTTCATCGACAAATTGCATAAACTTTACTCTAAAGTTCAGAAAAAGAATGAATACTAGGGGAAGCTAGTGCTACAGTGGTGCAGCACTACACAATGACAGCTGAGCATGTGCATTTCATTCCATTCATAAGTAGCAGGTTTGAAAGGACGGTTTGATGTGTGAATTGTGCTCAAGCTTTATCTGCCAATTTTATACTGTCCCCACAAGTTTAGATAGAAATATACAAGACCAGGGCCCTATGTCCATTTTCTGTACCCCAAACTTAACTTGAAAATTGAGCAATAATATGGTGCGCTTGGAGTTATCTTACAAATTTGCAATTGAATCATGCAACGGGATTGGTTAAGTTTCGATTCGAGCTTGATATTGGAGATTAGACACTGAGCCCAGAAATGTTTAGTAACTATGTTATTAAGCACTTGAAATTATGGATAAAATTTGAGTCTAATACTGGAATAAAATTTTCATGATTTCACTTGAAATTATGTTGCTACAAACCACTGCCATTATCAACATGACAGTCTCAGTTCTTTGCAAACAGAGGTTTCAAACACTATAAAATATTTTGAAAGAAGAAAATTCACAAATGTACCCTCCGTCCAAGTCGTGTCAACAGTCCCTCATCGTCGAGTGCATTGAGAGCGTGTAGCTGCTCCATGGCTGAGATCAGAGTTTGCATGGGGGGTGGGTCCATGAAGTCAAATGAGAGTAAATCATTGATGCCCATGGCCTTCAAGTTGAGCACTGTCTCGGCCAGGTCTGTACGCTGGATCTCCGGTACAGCTGTGGCCAGCATTTCATCACGGTAGGCACGCTCTGTGTACAGGCGGTAACATTTGCCAGGACCCGTGCGGCCAGCGCGCCCCGATCGTTGTTTGGCTTGAGCCTACACAAAGAGGAAGCAATTAATTGATATTTATCTCACTTAAAACTGGTCACAAATGTTCAGTTTTCAATTATGTTGAAGAAGAAAATAAAGACAAGGGCAAATTCAGAATAAGCAGGCTTCAGGTACAAAATGTTTATAACCCTTGAAATGCAATGCAATAATAAACTTATTAAGATCCATTGTGCCTGGTTTAGCCTGCTAAAAATGAAAATAGGACTCGAAATATTCCTTATCACGAGATGCGTCTATTTCCATATTTCTGTTATCAACTCAAGTCACAGGCAATGCATGCCGCATGCGTCTTTTTCGAATTTGTAATTTACGGGTTGGCCAACACCAATGAACTCTGAATCATTTTCTTGAGATTTTGATGGTTTCAATGTTCTTATAAGTAACATAAACAAAATCCTATTATGATAAGGAATATTAAAAGACCAAATTTAAGGGAGTAAGAAGCCTAATTAGATTTTCGTTTCGAGCCAGCTTCATAGGGCAAAATGGAGCTCTCTAAGTAAAGGATTTTCGAAATGTAAATATAAGATTTGATTACTTGTTAATACCACCCAATTAGTGTTGATCATTAGCAAGACTTCAAAAGCTAAACGAATGGCACATACCTGTGATATAGGTGTGACAATAAGCTGATCCATGCCACTCTTCGAGTTGTACACTTTCTGTTTGACAAAACCTGGGTCCACTACATAGTAGATACCGTCGATGGTCAAGGAAGTCTCTGCGATGTTGGTTGCAATGACCACCTAATGAACAAATGAACACTGTTATCCAATATAGGATCATAATTTCATCAAACTGATTCAGCAGAAGATGGATGTGTAACCGACAACCTCAATGGAATTTTCAACAACAGAACTTACTGTTTTTACAAAAAAGTCATGTGTTCTACTTGTTAAATCAAGGCTCAGAAGCATAAAAATGCATCAAATTTTATTGCCACATGATCAAGTCGAATACAGTGATTTGATACTACGACCAATTCAATCATGGCAGCTCCCATTCAGCACCTGGGCTCCGTTTCATGAAACTATATTAGTCTTAACTTAGACCAAAATAGCAACGCTGTCATTCCATCGCATGTCACGTTGTGCTTTTCGAACATTGCTGTTGACGTCATGTCAACAATCAAGCTTGAAACTTAAACTTTCATGATAGCCCTGATACAGCACCTTAATTCACATACAATAACCCTAACATCTGTACAGTGACTCTCTGAGCCACAGTGAACCAAGGAAAAGTAGTGGTTACCAGACTTCATCCAACGTGAACATGGATGCATGTCATCAGAGTCCTACCTTCCTGGAGCCAGGGGGAGCCGGGTCAAAGATCCTGGTCTGCATCTCACTGGGCAAGGCACTGTACACAGGGAGTATGATTAACTCTGGCACCTCCGGTCCCATGGCTTTCATCCGTTCAAACAAAATCTCACAGGCAGTGTCGATCTCCTCCTGACCAGTCAGGAAGAGCAGGATGTCACCTGCAGACAGAACAATAGAGGGCAGTGTAGCGACGTGTATTTGGGTTGCAGATTTTCACTTGTGAGCTTGGATCTAAGTTCTGGGTAACAAAGCTATGAGCAATGAACTAATTACATTCCTTGTGTCTAATCTTAGCTAGAGGGTGTCAATGCAATGAAGGTGGTGTGACCACGTGGAGGGCCATCAAAGAAGGTAATGTCAGGTTTCCCCTGCTGAAAATTTCTTCAGAAAATTATACTCAGCTCAAGACAACTTTTACTATTGTCCCTAGGTTGTGTTTTGTGTAATTTAGATTCAAGACAAAAGCTCTACTAACACTCGCACACAGCAACACCTTCTGGCACGATCTAGGCGAGCATGGCTATTTGTGAACGCAACATGAAGTGCAACGCAGCAGAATAGGGGTAACTAGAAAAGCGGGATTACGTTGTGCTGTGCGACAGTTTGGAGAGATTATTAAGTAGAAATTCATATTAATAGGCTTACCAGCACTGCACTAATTAAAATAGATGATCGCGTACAAACAATTGACACATAACAGCAATCCTAGAAATGTTGAATGAACCTTCAAACAAAAAGCCAGAAACTGGTAAATTAAGACACTGACAAAAGAGTAGGTAAAACACCTTTCACTCACCAGGTGGCTCTGTAAGATGTATTTGCATGACTGTGATGAGTGACGCATCCAGGTAGTCAGTCTCCGCCTCCTTAGTATAGAGGACTTCAACAGGAAACGTGCGACCAGGAATGGTGAATATGGGCTAGAAATGATTTAACAGTAGAATCAAACTAAGTGAATTACACTGTGCGCATACAGTAAGTGCTCACACTATTTTTAGGACATTAAAGATGATGATTTTTATTTACAGCACTGTTGTTCTGAATTATCATTCAGAAGGTAACGATGACAATAAACGTAATGAAAAGAAGGTAAGCGGGTCAAGGGAAATAACCACTTCAAGTCACAAAAGCTACAGATAGAATACTTAAAAAGATGATTTAAATGAAGTATTTTGTTCAACTTGATATGCAAAGAAGCAGATGAAAATACACTAAAACCTACCGACTCAAAGAAGTACTGTGAGAATTTGACAGCATCCAGGGTAGCTGAGGTGACAATGAGTTTCATGTCAGGTCTCTGCTTGATTGCCTGCAAGTAAATCAACAGAATGTGATGCACACGTAGTACAACTGACAGGTGCAACCAAGAATGGTGTAATGCCACCTAGTAACTCACTAGAGTATAATGTACATGTAGAGTTATAGACACAACACAAGGAAGGCATGTGGAACATGTCTGACCACCTTTAGCAGATATCTGTGTGAATAAAATGTATGTCTGCAACAGTGTTCAGTCCCTAGGAAGTTCAGACACTCAGGTGATCTCCGCTCATAGATTGGAAAAGATTTTTCTGGCGAAAGTCAACACTACAATCTTTGATATGATGGCTTGAAAATCTACACAACTAAAAATGAGACTCCCTAAAATGTTTGAGGATCATACCCCAGGTTATTGGTCAGAGATTTTTTGTTGTGAAAGGCCAATGACTTTTGACCCAAAGAACTTGAAATCAATAAGGCTTATCTACAAGTCAGCAACAACCTCCCTTCAGAGTTTGAGGACTGTAGCACAAGTCGTCGGTCAAAGAATGCTTTAATACTCTACTGACAAACTGGCTGATGGCTGTAAAGTAACATGATCCTTTAGGAAAATCAGTTACTTGGGAATGAACCATACGACACATAATACCACAAAAAATTTCACTGCGTATCAGACTTTGCATACAACATCAAGGGCCCGTTTCGTGAAAAGTGACCAAGACTTAAGACAGAAATATGGCATTGCACTCCCACTTCCCAATTGTTGAATAGATTTAGCCAAGTAATTACAAGCACATCACAGCTTAGAAATAATCTATAGAAATTATCTCAGTAACTAACAGTTATATGTATATTCTCATAACTCTGCACTTTTGGTCAAGTGCAATTTATGTACTACTCAAAAATAGTTATGTGGAGCATCAGAGCAAATTTCTGACCCGAGTCTTTCGTGACTTTTCACAAAACAGACCCCTGTACTGCAGTATCAGTGTTACCTGTTTAAGCAAACCAAACATGATGTCAGTGTATATAGTCCTCTCATGAGCCTCATCCAACATAATGACTGAGTACTGCTTCATGTGCGGGTCAATGAGGCACTCTCGCAACAACATACCATCAGTCATGTACTTGATTTTGGTCTCACTGCTTGTGCAGTCCTCGAAACGAATTGTGTAGCCAACCTACAAGAGGACAATATCGTGTTTTAAAGCCTTAATGTCAAAGCCATCATATAGTAACTCATACATTTCAGTATTAAGTCGAATATAAATCAGTATTGAGATTACACCAGCCAGGAAAGTCATGGGGCTGGGATCTAATCTTTTTACTTGCAATGAAACGAAAATTATTTTTAACTTTTTCCTGGTATAAACTCAAGTGTCTATTATTCAGTGCTCAAGTATATCATAGTTCAATGTCACAGTGGATGACCCCAGCATTAAAGTTCTCGAAAGAAATCTTTTACTCGTGTTTGTAGCGCAATTCTAAGCGTCACCAAGTGCGAATTTGGACTACACAGTGGTTTGTGTAATCTATAATTTACTCAAGCACATAACAACAGATAATTAATTTGAATCAATATTAAAGGAGAACGGAAAATGCCAAACATTTTTTCGATTTCGAATAAAAAGATTTGATTGTGGGCTCTAAGCCTTGTGCATCTATCGCCACAAACAAAAGCAAAAGAGCAAAAGGTGTAACATGCATAGAGCACTTACTCACCTCTTCTGACATGACAGGCTTAGTTTATGGATTCAGTAGTTTGTTTGTCTACTTATCTCAATGAAAGGTGTAACTTGCAAGGCAGAATGTGAAAGCAAAATACATGTACGCTAATTCTGCACAATGCTTTGGCCACAAGAACTGACAGTTCTGTGTCCCAAAATTTGTTGATGCCCAAGTATCCAAAACCAGAGCCTATTGCTACACTCAACCAGCACAGACTCAGAGATTCCAAAACCAAAGCTTTCAGCACACTCAAACAAAATCAGCCCCTCTTGCAAATATCTAGATAGGATATTTAGACTGCTTATCCGACACTCGCTCTTGAAACCATTATGTTGCCACATGAAATTTTGCTAGAACGCAAAACATGTTCTACTTCTGTTAATTATAACAATCATGACCGTAATGGTAATAGTGTATTATTACAGAATGTACTAGTCAAATTTATGGAATATATCAATTTTTAAGCCAAAATGATGGAAATCCAGGCACAGAAAAAATTTGCAACTTTTCAGGCACAAAAAGGGAATGAGTGGAAATTCAGATTTTTAAAATAGAAAGTGTAAACCCAATCTCCTTACCTCTTGTCCTAACCGACAGCCAAACTCCTCAGACACCCTCTTGGCAACAGACATAGCTGCCACACGACGCGGCTGAGTACAACCTATCTTGCCTCTTGTAGTGTAGCCTGACTCTGCCAAATACTGTGTTATCTGGGTTGTCTTACCAGAGCCTGTCTCACCAATCACAATCAAGATTTGATTGTCGTAGACAGCCTGTAAGTATTAACATTTTGCTCATGGCAGCCACGTATAGGGACATCCTCAAAATCATTATCATATGACTTGGACAGATTATGAAGTAAAAATCACCAGTGAATGATATTTACGCATGAATAATTTCCCACAATGAAAGCTCATACATTCACATTATATATCATTTTAGTTCCTTCAAAGACCTTTTGGTGAAGTAATGGTCAGGAGATCTCATTGGGATTCAATGTCGCAATCTTCCTGTTCACAAGCCACTACTTTGCCACTGCATCACCAGCATATTACTGAACTCAAAAGTCTTTAGTCTTTTTATGTCGTCCAGATTCAGACGTCACATTTGGTTTAAATAATGGCAAAATATAAACTACAAGGTGAATGAAAACAAGTATCAAGGCATACCAATTCCCTCAATCATGCTATTACACCAAAGGTGCGTTTTCAAAGTCCGAAATGTTCATTGACTTTCAGTACACGTCATTTATAAGGAGCACAGGGCGTGCATGTTGAGCAAGGAGAAACAATTTACAATAGCAATGAAATAACCAAATACCAAGATTGTCGATTGTTTTGCAAGAAGTCTGACCATTTTAAGACTGGAAAATAAGTTGAAACCAATTTTATCGTGATAAGTGGTCAGATCAAAATTTCACTTCTTGAAGGGAATGTGTACTTGAAGCCACTTTAAGTAGGTAAATATACGTGAACATTAACAAATAAGGTTACAGCACATACACTTACAATAAAACAGTCAATATCAACGCAAAGAAATGAAAACTAACACTAGAAGAAAATTCATATGATATGTACTGTAAGCAAAAATACAAATGATCAGCAAACATGATTCATCACATTCAACGATTACTTTGATTGCCAATTATAACAATTTTAACTGCTTTTTATAGTTATCCTTTCCATACTTGATTCATGGACAAAAGCTCGCCCTGCATATTATACAACAATATCACTCTAGCCATCAACGCAACAAATACAAGTACTGACAGTTAGTGCTATTATGGGCATAGAACAACAGAAAATCAAGTACTTAGTAACATGGTAAAACAGCACGTCAAGAACACTCAATAAATGTGCGTACAGTGATGATGCACCAGTGTGCATGGCTAGTATGCTATTGAGTCGGCACACAGCTGTGTGTCAGTGATGAGTGCTTTGTTTCCATTGCGTCCGTCAGAAAAATTCAAATTCTAAAATAAGGTGAGTTGCCCCTTCCAGTTTTCCATGACTATAGGATATCCAGAGTGGAGTCCATAGGTAATACTTTTACACGCTAACCCAACGGGTTGAGGTTATGTAGGTTTAGGTCTTCAACATAATATTGAGGTAGGCATGTTTGTAGTCAAGACATAACAGGATGTAAGTGTGGACATAACCCATATCTCATTCGTAATCACCTTAATCAGCTCATTCTTCAACTTGTAAATGGGCAGACTCTGCCTCTGTTCCATGATACTCTTGTTTTCCTTCTTGCCGTATGATGCCTTTGTACCTCCAAAAGCATGCTTCTTCCACTCAGGTAGTTGGTCCATCTGGCTGTATCCCCCTATACCACGGCTGGATTCACCCGGCTTGCCTGAAAGAATGAGAGTTGAGGTTAGAACAGTCTACAAATGGAGAACCAATACTACTACATAATACAATCAGCCCTCACTCCAAACAAGCATTGCCAGCAAAAAATGTACTTCAGAAATCAAAATGCTTTTTCAGAAGCAAATGTCCCCTCTTCAAACTCCGTGCTTGGTGCTTCGTGTCTCAGCAATCCTACATTTCCCAACAGCCAGAGGGCAAAAGCAAATTCCTAATTGATACCCTGGCTGCAAAGTTTCAAAAATGGTGTGCATAATTCTACAAACATTGTGGCTTTTCTTTCTTCTCATTTATCTTGAGTATGTAACCACAGATAAAGCCAAAACGCCAGGAAAACAAAACGATTATATGAAATAGCACAAATGAACAATTTCAGTTTACGTTGTTTATTCGTGTTCACTCACTCTCAGGCATGGGGTCGTTGATATTCCGTGAGAAACTGCCTGTGTCTGTCTCAGCATTAACCTCAGCCTGACGTTCAGCTTGCTTCAACTCACGACGCTCTTTCTGCAGCGCTGTCTGCATCATGGCTGCCTGAGACAGCGAACCATCGGGATTCTGCCAGACATTAAATATAGCATTCAACTTAAAACTGCAGCCTCTTTGCTCAACCATTCCATAAAGCTCAATTTGCAGACTAATCACATGCAATTATTTGGCCAAATGACAAAGTGTCTGTTGTTAAAAATGAGGATGTCAATGATACTGGAAAAAAGTTTTGGGACATGGACATACATAAGCAGAATTTGTCATTTGTTAGCCAGAAAAAAATAAAAATGATGAACCAAAATAGTGTATTACATAAAAATATACACTTTGTAAAACTTCAAAAATAATACCTCATTCATATTGGTACTATGATGAAAATTTGCTCACATTGCAAGCTACTGAAGTGATTGCCAGTAACAGCCAGTATTATGGATGTACTCAAATGTTTTAAGAATGAGTTTTGACATGAAAATAATCCGTCGCAAATCACTAAATATGGTCCACTATGAACAGTAACCTGGTGCTGGGTAATAACAGTGTATGTGGGCTATGTGTACCTGCAATGTACATTGTCAGTGCAAAGGTCATCTATTTGCGCATTTCTTCACTTAATTATGCATAGAACTGCAGCTTGGATTGTGTAGGATATGTTAAAATAGCATTACCATTTAGTTCCTGTTGTACCTTGGCATAGTCAAAATTATGCAAAAAGCTAAAAATTAGATAACAATACAATGATGGAGTCTTAACTGTTACTACCGTCTGATCACATGGAAATTTGTGACAGTTTGGGCTGTAAGTGGTCAGACCAAATTGTCACAATGCAGCCACTGTGACCCTATGAATCATAGTGGGCATTTACAATGCTTTAACCTGTCCAAGCACACAACAAGTCAACGACAAAAAGTGGTAATTCGAGAATTTTCTTTAAACGCCAATTTGTTGATGTCTTGAAAGCACTCCAACACAGAAATTTAAAACCAGTGCATGAGGTCGGCTAGTTAAGAAAGACGAAGTGACCCCACCTTGACAATCTTGACAGGGCTCATGTCCAGCCCCTGTCGGCCATGACCCTTCAGGAAGGGGGCCTCATCTTCCACCAACTCTATCTCCACATCTTCGTCTGCAAGACATGACATTAACAAGATTGTCAACCGTTAGCAATCCCCAGGTCTTATGAACAAAAAAACATGACTAATTTTGTATTTGACACAACAGCAAATAGTCTAAAAAGTCTGTAAAGAGTGTCCAGCAACACAAGCTTGCTAGTTGTTCCTGCAACACAAAACAAATTCGTTTCTCAAATTCTTCACCAATACAGTTTGAAAACTGAGTCCAGTTTGCCGATAGTTTGGCCATCTGACAGGTCAACCATACAGACGATTTTCAAAAGACAAAATCCAAGTGTTTGAATGATGCCCATATAATCACATACAGCTCATGGAGGCTAATCCAAACTGACACAAATCTTTTGCTGTGAAAACAAATAATTCTTACACATCTTCTGTTCAAGAGAAAACAAGGAAGAAAGCATCCAACAAAAAGCTAGTTGATTATAAGACATGAATGGTTATTAAGTGGCAATAAACCATTGCTCTGTCGAAGAAACTATTTTTTGATCTAGACAATTGATACTGCTAAAAGGGATGTCAACTTGTTCCTTACTTAGATGAGAAGTGATTTTTGCCTTGCAAAGACAATTCATCATTACCACAAGAGAGGCCATGCATGGCGAATAAGATGACAAGCTTTGACCTCAACCAATAAAGAGCTGTCAATTCTTTCAAAACCTAGAAATCACATCTATTTTGACTAAGTAGAAATCTGAAACCAATTTCGTAAAGTTGAGAGGTCTATATAAAAAATTTGTCACAAAAATTGGGTTTATATCCACTTGAAGTACAATGTAATGTTTTGACAACAATATTTAATCTCAATATTTTACAAACAATTAGCCAAAACGATGCAATAACAATACATATTTATTGGCTACTTTAACTTCACTCCACTGAGGTCAGCTGTCCATACCAGAGTCATCTTCCTTGGGCAAGATGCCTGTTTCTTCATCAAAGTCTGGTAGTTCAGACTTATCGATGACATTGGCAGCTATCATCTGTTTGAGTTCCCACTTTTCAGGCGACGAGATTCGTTTCAATTTTTTCGGTTCACTGAAGTCTTTCTCTGGCACATCAACAAGCGCAGTGATTGGCCTGTCTGGATTCCTAGCACTGAGGTCATTGTCGTCACCAGAACCACCAGAATTTAGTTTCCGTGTGCGCCCAGGGTTCAAGTCTTCACCGGTTTCTTGATCTACATCCTGCAGAAATGTTGTAAGAGAAATTTTAAAAAAGTTCTTCCCCCACACATTTTATCGAAAATATGGCAACACAAATCAAACGTGCAACTGATAAGCTTATAAATAAGATCAACATGATTATAAAAAATAACATTTCAATTATGCTGCGCAACTGGGATTTACAAGTCAGAGTATTTCGTGGATATGCATATAACTGATTAAATAAAAAATTACCAAAGATTATTTTGAAACATTACTTTCTACACCAAATAACATAGAAAATATATCTGAAACTAAATAAGGCAATCCAGATCCTCCCAAGGATACTATTGTTTCATGAAATGAAGAATATAAATCGGCAAATAAAACAACAAGAATGGATCAACTGAAATTTGAAATTTTCGGATGTAATAACTTCCTTTGTCAACAAAAACAGAAAAAATACCAAAGATTATTTCGAAACATTACTTTCTACACCAAATAACGTAGAAAATATATCTGAAACTAAATAAGGTGATCCAGATCCTCCCAAGGATACTATTGTTTCATGAAATGAAGAATATAAATCGGTAAACAAATATCTGTTTTATTTACCGATTTATATTTTTCTATACCAAAACATTCACAATTTCAAGTGGAATATGACTATAGTGGGAAGGGTTCAAATAAAAAATCTAAATAACTCCATCAATAAGTTTTCTTAAGTGAACTGCTTCTACAGTTACCTTAAGTGTGAGACTAGTCTTTTGACCCGTGAATGACAACACTTTGACCTTGACTTTTTGACCCCTACTGACGACCTCTGAGACCTCTATCACCCGACCTTCTCTTCGCAACTGCAAATCAAGGCACAGCATTAAACAAAATTTAACTTAAAAACACAAAATATAAGAAATCACCTTTTCTGAACAGTCATAGTTTCATATTTTTGATGCAAAACGTACATATCTCAAGACTCTACTTATATTTATGATAGTTCCCAAACAATAAAATGAAGTAATGCATCCCATTGTGTGAGGTGTTGCTATTCTGCACATCTCCTGCATATTGTCATGTGCTTATGTAATGAATGAATCACATCGTGAAGTGGAACAAAAGAACAACAAACTAAAGCTGATGACATGGAATGAAGTTCAACATTAACAGTAAGTAAAGAAATCTTTTGTCATTATATCATCATAGTAATGTCACGCGTGCGTCAACAGGTGTCACTGTATTCAACAGTCCCAGTGTGATGCACTTTATGAATAGACTGACCACTTACCTCAGAAATATGGACAAGTCCTTCCCATCTTTTCTTTAATCCCTCCAACTGAACAAAACAACCAAACTTCATCAACGTGGTAACTCGGCCAGTGTAGATCTGAAATGTTGCCGTCAACAGGTTACCAACATTTGTCCATAATCAGACACAAATGTTTCCAAGTTCTCCCCTAAGTTAACAACACTCTGATTTTACAGGGTGTGTTATCAAGCCCTGTTATCAGTGGTGTTTTTCAATACAGCAACAACCTGCTGGAATCGGCTGTGTATGCAGCTGATAATACAATCTGCGGTGGGTAACCATTCAGAGTCACTTGACATTCACATGTGACGCGGATGAAGATTTACAGCAGCAGACTTTTTAACAAGTTTTCAATTCTTTGTGCTCATCGTGCCATCAAAGTACCACTGACTGTTGTTCAAATGGCTCACGCTTAAAATCAACAGTGTAAAACATCCCTATACAAATGATGCCACTTGGCTGATCCTTCAAACAAAATTTGCGAGGTTTAAGCAGAAGTTAGTTTCGTATGCTCAGTACAACCAAAGAGTTTTGTGCGTGCCAAATTTTTGTTCCTTGAACTCTATAGTAGAACCGACAGGAAGCTGTCAAAAGTTCCAGATATGTGAACTCTCAGAGTACTGTCTATTGCTTATAGAATCAAAACATTACCATTATCATCATTATTATAACGCTCATGACCTGTGCACACTTCAAGTCATAGTCTCCAATAACATACCTCTCCAGCAACAGGTTCTAGAGGGAGGTCATAATCTCGCTTTCTTCGTTCCTTCTCACGACTATTTGACCTTCGCCTGTCTCGACGTCTGTCCCGTGGTGACCTTGACCTACTTCTGCGCCTGTCCCTTGACCTACTTCTTGAGCGACGCCTGTCTCTGTCTTTCGACCTGTCTCGTCTGAAAACACAAATCCAAATCTCAAAATTTCAAAACCTGATTCAGAGTCTGCAGCACTTTGTGGCTTTATTAAGGAAACAATCATGCTTCAGATGTGAGACAAAGCTGTGCAAGATCACATACAGCACAGCCACAAGGTATGCAAATTCCACTTACTCTTTTTGTTATCCCTGAAGAGATAATTCCTTTAGTGAAAACTGTACAAGGCAAAATGCCGATGCTTAAAAACATTCCCACAAACCTCTTTTTATGTTTATGACGTTCACGGCTTTTACTCCTACTCCTACTCCGACTTCTACTGCCACTACTGTGGCGTTTTTTATCTTTCTTTTTCTTTTTGTCTTTTGAAGATGAACTAGAAGACAGAACAGAGATAATGACATAGAATGCTAGATGTCTGTATGAAGTACTAAAATACAGGACTGAAAATGTATTGAATTAAAACGTTAGGAAACTAAACCAGTCACACTTTTTTATCATCACACATGAATTTTAAACAAACAATGCACTCTCCTGGTTTCTGTATTCAGACTAGCTGTGGCATTACAGCAGCCATGTCCTAAATGACATATAACTAAACTTAGCTACAACCGGTAACCATAGATCAATTCAATAGACAGGCTTTACTCAGTAGAATCCTGGGGCCTGTTTCATGAAAGCTAAACTGAAATTTGGTCTTATAGTCAACACAACTGTTCCTGAAAAATAATGAAACATCATTTAACAAAATGTGCTAAGTATCTGAGAACAACTATAACTACATCTATAACAGCTAATTGCTGAGTAAATTTCTAAAATTTATTCCTAGAGTGAGACGTCTCGGTATTACTTGGTTACACCTTTTTTTCAATAATTGTAACACACTGAATAGGAACCTAAGAGACTGTGCAATCACCCAGCAAGTGTACGGTAATTCTCCACTAAGAGACTGTGCAATCACCCAGCAAGTGTACGGTAATTCTCCACTAAGAGACTGTGCAATCACCCAGCAAGTAATTCTCCACACATTTTGAACACAAATAATTGCCAAAATTGTTATTCTTCTATTCTTCAAAGGCTAACTACATTGCTGCAAATACTGGAAACTTTATCCAAAGTGTTATTTAAAGACATAAGACTGTTCAATCCCAGCATATTGTGTGTTAAAGAGATGAAGAATAACCATATCTACAGTGATGTTGAAATAATTTTGTATCTAATGGTCCATAGAAGGGCAGACACAATACATATCGGCATCATTAGAAAACAATATCAAAAACATTCCACCTCTCAGCAAGACATCATACCTTGATGATGGTTCTTTGGGTTTACTTAACAAAGCTTCCAATTCACCCATCATGTCGTCAGCAACATCAACGTCTTTCTTGTCTTCTTTAGAATTTTCGTCCCCATCCAGCATTGTCTAGTGTAAGATAGCATTCAAGCGTATTATAAGTTAAGTGTTATCACGTGTACACAGTACGCCAACAAATCATAAAAGTCAACAGACCGTCTTACTTAAAGTTATGTAGGACCAAGTAAAAATGACAAAATTTGGCCAACTTCAGAACATCATATCTCAGAAATGTCAGATCGAATTCAAATGAAATGTTCAGATACTATGCTTTATGCATCGTTCTCCAAAAAAATTTTAGGAATTGTTTGTAAAGTGCTCCATTTCTGCAAGAGGGGCTGTTAAAATTAGGAGAGTAATGATTTTCATGAAAACGAAGTGATATTTTAGAAAACTGTTACAGTGTTTTTGAGATCATTACGAAACACAACTACTCACAAACTCCAGTTTCAGTACACGCAATAAAACCATACAATTCACCATAAATCAAGAATGAAAAACATTTATTAAAATAGAATGATCAGACGATGCGAAACGGATTTGATCCAATATCTTGGTATGAGGACTTGTAACTGCATTGTACTAGTCAGTATAATAAAGTTTTATTCCTTCATTTCTAGAGTAGTTCACTCCAATACTTAATGATGGTATATCAACTACTAGAAAACTGGCATTCATGAAAGACAGCATTTACTTCTTGAAATACTGCCACCCGTAATACCAAACCAGACTTCTTCCATCATTGGTGTCCGTGACAACCCCCACTTACTCGAACATTAGGGTTGTTTGGCAAAGCCAGGCCAGGGAAAAGTTGTTTCTTTAGCTCTGCATCATCCATGTTCTCTTTATCTTCAAATGATAAGACATCCTCTTTCTTCTCTTTCTTTGGTTTCATCCTCTGGATGAGCCTGAGCAAATTGGCCGTGAATGAGTCCTGGCAAAGGAACAGAAAGACGTCTAATGTAGACCTTTACCTCAATTTACCTATTTCATTTATTACAATGCTTAAAATTCACCTGACCACTTCATTGGTAACACTACTTTCCAAGAGGGACTTCAGCACTGATCAAATCATGACTTAAGCATCTTTACACAACAGCAAAGACCGATGAATTTTTACTGCAAGTTGTTAAGTTATGATTTTCATTTTTCCTTATCTGTTGTACACTGCAAACTCCAGTTCAAGCCGTCAATTCTGCAGACCTTAACACAGCTGGACCAAACGAACATGGAGTCAGTGACCTTCACAGCCTGATTTGACACCTCGCGGTAACGAGTATGGATTTTATTGTGACAAGTTTGGCTCACCTGCCTCGAGTTCGAAAAATGAAGAAACGACTTTGAACTCCAAGGAGATTTATTGTTTCTTTGCCAAAACGTGACATTTTTGATATTTAGCACCAATCTAGTGCACTGATTTCAAGAATTTGTAAAAACCCTTCACATCCATGTTCATGTAATTCCAGTCAAGTTTGATTTTTTTGTTTTGGAGAACCCTGGTAGTTATTTCTCGCATCACCAGCACACACATGCTTACTCCAGTTCACTGTTATTAACTTCTTTGTCATCACTTTCGTCAAACAAATCATAAAAACAGGACATATCCTAAATTATCAGCTAATTATAAACTGATTAACACTGCTTACGTCATCACATGATTGATTGAGAAAATGAGACTTTGATCATGAAAAAGGTGATTTAGCTGTATACAAGCACTTCGAGTACTGCAAAAGTTCAAGTTATGATGAATTATGAAACTGTGTCATCAATCAAAGCAAGAAGTTCACTTTACACAAAACAACTCCCCAGAGATTTGTGCTTTAATGTTTGCTTTTGTCAATTTCAGTAATAAAAAAACAAAAGAACACTTGTTCACTTATAGTATTTTAAGGTTAGAAAAACACGGATCATTTCCCAAAATATAGACTCTTTCACATGTTCTCCCATTGCACCAAGTATTTTCTTACAGGAAACTCTGCACCATTCTCAATCAGCACTTTCTTGAAACTTTCATATGTTCTGTTCTTCTCAGCCAGAGCAATGATGAATTCAGCTGAAAAGACAACACATACTGTAATCAAAACACAGAATAACTTTAAACTGACTTTGATTCCAAATAAACGAGATTGAGGCGCACATAAAAATGTCCCCGTTTATACAGCAGTGGTCCGACTTAACAACCCGAGATTTCAAGAAACCAAGTGAGAACCACTTACATCCAGAACTACATCCGTCATTGTGTACTTGTCTTTTGATTCATGCCAGAACCACTGTATTAGTGACTACATTTCCAAACGAGCCTTTTTGTGTCAAAAAGCTCCCAGGGGGGCTCTTTCGGAAAAAAATGGTAGAGCTCTTTAGGAAAGTTGTGTTGCTTGCCATAGCACCCTCATTTAGCAGTCGATTTTACAAGTGCAAGCTGGTCAACCAAATGAAATGACTCAAACAAGTCAACCATAGTATCACCTCCAAAGCACAGGATTCTCAGTGCTAGGACATGCATTAGAAGACAGGATGGTAGACAATACAATGCATCAGACATGGCAAAGCAGAGGGCGATGCTAGTGTTTGGGAATGCTCAATTATTTTACTTCATGATTGGTGATATAAAATATGATACTTGAGTCAAGAAACAATTACCTGTTATTAACAATAACAGATTGATTGCGTACTATGACAAAACTACATTACCTGCCTTTCAGGTTTTGTCATAAATAAGTAAATTATGCAGGTCATTTGAGTAGAACATGTTGTGACATTATTATCAGAACAATTTGTCTGTATTCAATAACAAGCAGGTTCACTGCCCAACTCTTCAACATGGGTGCCGGGAACCAGTGTTCCCTGAATAACGGTAGCAGTTTACTTGACTTTTACCAAGTTCGCTACAGTAGCGCTCAAAACTTGGCTATCAGGGTCATACCTCTCCTTCCTGGACAAGATGGCATAGTTGAATACACACATTGGAAAGAAATGTTATTGGCACCAAACAAAAGTAGAGTCCACGACCAAAATGGGATATCAGGACTCTCCGGTAGTCTGGAGCCAGGCTCCAACAACTCCAGTGGAAACCCAGACAAAGGACATGCTTGACCTCGAGGCCGGGGGCCAGGCAGCGCTTGATCCGCAGAAGGGTTGAAGAGGACTATTGTGATACTCGACTTACAGGTGTGACATAGTTTTATAAATCCTCTCTACATTGCTTATCAATTGGGAACTGCCTCTTGGCAGAACAGCTTAGACGCGGGAAACCCTGTCCCCAGTTCAAGTTTCAGTGTCTGCAGATTCATCTGTAAAAAGTACTGACTTTGATGATTTAGCCATTTGAGGCATAATTTGCTTTAGGCAAGCTAGCCAGCTAGATGTACGATGACTATTGTATATTCACTAGTATACAGCTTTGCACCAAGCCTAAAGTCAAAGACCAAGGCTAAATTTGCCGAAAACCTTCAAGCGTATAGTGATTATATGACTAGGCTCACGCTAGCCGCTCGCCATTAGCGAATTCTAAGCGGCACTGGTGATGGTACAGCCAAGTCTATTCGGCAACTTGGCAAATGCTTTTGCAACTTACTGGACAATAAAAATTTAATTTCGGGAAACCTACTCGCGTACGTGTCGACTCACAGTCAGAGTCGCGCCGCAAATGACATTCATACTCGTATTCCGAGTCCTAAAAATAGCAAACGAATGTTCCATTTTAAGGGTGTCACTCCCCTTGAAATCACTCTTTTACTGCAACAAAAAGTTCAACTGTGTTGGGGAGCAGGGAGAGAGGGGCAGCGCTCTTGGTAATGGCAATTTCTTGCTTCATAGCGAGATCTCATGTAGGAGTTGTCGCTTGTCATCTGCAAGTGACAATGTCAAGACTATTTCGGCAGCAGCCGAAAGAAAGCAAGGTTAGGTAAATGTCAATTTGTTACTTAATGAGTTTATATTCACTATTCTACATGATTTAGCTTTACTTTACAAGACACAAGTAATGTTAATGTTTTTGGACCTAAATGACTTGCTCATCAAAACGCCCACGTGACCGGCGTACCCCCGCTGTAATCCAGGGATAGGTGGGAATCTCTGCCCAATTTTTTCAGGTCAGCATCAATGAAATGCCCATGTAGTCGTTGTACCCCCGCCGTAACCCAGGGATAGGGGAACCCCTCCCCAACTTTTTTTAAAGGTCAACATCATTTTAATCCCCATGTGGCCGGCAGACCCCCCCGTTACCCGGGAATAGAGGGCAACCCTGCCATATTTTTTAGGTCAACATAATGCTCATGCGGCCGGCAAACTCCCGTCGTAACCCAGGGATAAGGAAAAAGTATTTGGCTAATAATTTTTGAAAATGGCTAAAAGTTTTCAGATGCTTTATCCATCTTTTGCTAATCCTTCAGAAGTCTAGCGCGAGCCTTGTATGCCATGTGGAATGGCCAACGTCTGAATTGGACCAGCACATGGCACACTTCAGACGGTGGTACAGTCAAGCATCTGGCGGGTCTAATATGGCTGGCCTAGCTAGGCGAACTAACGTCAACGAGTAAACAACAACTAGACCCCGGCCCAGTGGCAGTGTCAGTGAGTGAAGAAGTCTGAAGAGTGAATGTGAAGTCTAAACTGAGTGAAGTATGAATATTGAATCGTTACCAAGGTCTTTATCGTTTAGTCCCAGGTGGTTTTCTAATTCTGTACAGACTTTTGAAACCAGAGACAAGTGCTCTAGCTTTTCCAACTCCTGAATTCCTCCTGATTCCATAGTATTTACAGATTAGCTTGATCCACGGCAAAATACGATCGTCTGAAAGCCATCGTAAAGTTAATGCGCATACAATCCTGCACATGCGACTTCCTGTTTTTTCATAGATTGGTTTACAAAAAATATTTTTGTCAAATTCTAAAAGGTTCAGTACAACGATCAAAATTGATAGAATTACATAAAAATCAACATCTTTATTTGTTACTTTCATAAAATCTGATGTTTTCTTGAAGAAAATATTAAGTTTCAAATTTGCATGTTTTGTACGAGTGCTCTATGGGCATCACATTTTTGGATCTGGGTGAGTAAGAAGTGTGTTGTGAAGGTTTTGTCCGAGAGCTTCCTGATTCGATGAACATGTTTTGCAGCTATTGTGTAGGTGTTCTACGCTATTGAAATTACAGAAATCTGATTTGATTAACTGTGAGAATATATAGTGAGACGGGAGACAGTATGACCATCCCGTTCCTGGCCTGTACACAGTCTCAGTCAGACTCTGTCACTGAGTCAGACCTAGGCGGTGGACTAGGCCAGTTGAGATGGTGGTTGGCCTACTGTCTAAGTCAGACCTAGCCATCCAGCTAGCTGTATGAGGACTAATGTCTCTGGATCACTTCCAGGCACTAATCGAATATAATGGACCCTGATTTAGAGAACCAGTTTCATCCACTAAAATGGGGCCCGGCATTATTTTGTGATTGCCTGGTTCTCTAGGGACCCTAGAGTCTAGGGTCCATTACATCCAACTTGTGCCCTACTCTTGTACATACACATCTCCCCATTCCACTTTTAATTCGTATCATGCGCCACTTCAGAATCCTTGACTTCAAGAGTGAAATGTTCTAAGAGAGATAAAAAGAAAGACTGCTGCGAACTGCTTTGAACCTCAACCTCGAAATTTCATACTGTCAGGTAGTTTTTCTATCACCTCGTCACAAAACTCTTATCAATGACAACACGTAGGCAATGACATCGCTTGTGGGTACAGTAGGCATCCACGGGTGATAGCTTTTCCCCATAAAAAGTTACTTATTTCAAAATACAGCATGTAACGTCGAATGAAGCATGCACAGATGAGGGGGTTATATTATTACAAATACCGGTTATTGTAAACAATAACCCAAATACCATGCCTCTGGAGACTATTTAGTCAACATAATTTGAACATATCCATGTCGAGTTTCAATCAACCCTCAGCAGGTGCCATTTTGAGGAAGTTACGCGAAATCGGGTTGGTGAAAAAGTTAACGGCAACCAAAAAGTGGAGTTGGAATTCTTCACCAGTGTCATCTTATTTCCATATAGACATGCTTCCTTGAGAATATGTGTAGAACCAGAAAGGATCCCTGAAGAAAGTAAGCGCTTTTATAAGTGACAATTTTAAGTGTAAAATGTATTATTGGGGAGGTGAGAACGTCTACTTGGGTGACTGTATTTGGACTACTACCTGTTTACATTACACAGGGAGGAAATTAGTGTGAAAACTAATATGGAGTGTTGTGGCCTCTCGCAAGCCAGCTGCGGAGATATGTGTTACCTAATCAATATGCAAAACTTACGACTGATGGGGGTGCATGTAAAATCAATCGAACGTTGACCATGTTGGCTGAAACTTTAACCTTGGGGGTTAAAAATTTGCATGTGGTTGCTAACCATGTTTAAAACACCTACTGTAGTTGTAATTAATTACGTTCACTAATGGCTGTACGTCAATGATCTCATTCATGAGTGAACTAATGAATTAGATATAAATCTTGATTGACAGAATATCGGGTAAGAGTTGGAAGGATATAGTCATTTGGTGCCCTCCAAAGGTTCTCTCTATTCTTGAAAGACATGACTGATGATTTTGTACCTGAAATTCAGAAATTCTACAATTGTTTTTTTCTGCGCTGTAATTTTAAGCATTTAATTTTAAACTAGTAAATTGCATTTCTTAGGATATTTTAAACACGTTGTGAAATTTTTTTGAAAGTCGTTTTGTCATCTCTCTCTTGCACCTCATTGCTCTTTAAAGCTGTGCATACTCATTAAAAATCTAAGTCTGTATCCACTCAGTTAGCAACTGTTAAAATTATTTTATTTCTGGGTAATTGAATCTGAACTTTTAAAAAGTCTTTGTGGGTCAAAATTCATCTATGAAGCCGATAGATTATGTGACTTCACCCTTTTGATAACCATTGTTTTTCTCATTTCCAATTTTCAACCAATTAAGCACGGAGTCCAGACAGAGGAGAAAGTTAATAGATATTGTGATGGGAGCCATTTATCTTGTTTGTGGGTCAACCTGTCTGGACTGGCCAGATGATTAAGGGTCAAAGTGCCTTGAATCTGAGATTACCTGTCATAATCTTTCTCTCCTAAACCTATCATTTTGCGAACTGCATCAGGTTAGTAAAGACATAAGATCTCTTCTTGGGCCACTCCATTATAGAACAAAAATTCCAATGCAAACTACTTTGTTCATAACGTCTCTCCAGGTGATGCGTTTTCAACTTGACATCATTTTTTGTTCTAACAAACGATCTAAATTTTAAAGCTACTGTAACAGAGTAAGTCTCCACTGAACCTCAGAATATGTATTTTCTCTCATCAGGCATTCGTTTCAGTTCAATTTGCACATGATAACGATCAACTTTCCATGAAAGCAAAAGAAGGAAACACCCTTCTCCTAAGCCTGTCGCTAGCGAAGTGCCCGACACATACAGTCGCGCCCACATGCCCACGTAACAAAGGCGCACTGAGACGCAACAAAGACATTAGCATAAGAATAACTGAACATTTGCAACTAAATAAGAATAACAATAAGCGT